>BHFT01010735.1:0-14734 GCA_004320025.1 Laticauda laticaudata
TTGACATTTGAAATTAGAGAACAAGATGAAAAACAATTTTATACAATTTGGGATCTATTCTATCAATGGTTAGACAATAAAATATAGCAACGAAATATGTAGACTTTTAGAAAATACTAAATATATAAAGATGTGTTCTTATCATACCTACAAAATGATTTTAGAATAGATTTGGGATGATAATATGAACTATTACAAAACAAGTAAAATATGATTATTTCCTAAAGCATGAATGAATAAAAGTATAGTCAAATGATTGATTGATAATTATATTAATGTATTTAATATTGGATTGAAAATACGAGATCATATACAATATAATTATAATTGAAGACTATGAAATGGAAGCACAAAACTATTTGTAAACCAGCCGGCACACTGTATGCACATATATGGAAGATGGCCTGATGTTTTTATGTTTTGTTTGTTTATGTTTGTTTTAAAAAACAATAAAATAAATTTTAAAAAAAAGAAAGTAAAAACTCTTGAAACAGTATTTTAAAAGGAACCTTTTATTGAGCAGAAGTGAAAGCAGGACAAAGGCAAAGCAGACTCTTATTCCCCTAGGCAATACAGTTAGAAATAAGGCATTAGAAACCCCTCCCTCCAGTTCGATGTGGATTCAGCCAATCCACAGGTGTGAAGATGTTCTTGTAATGGCTGTCCTGAGAATGCACATGGCCCTCCCCATTTATACATTCCCCAAAAGGTGAGAAAATGTCAGGGCGCTTCAGGAGCCAGGATAAAGGTTATAAAATATCAGTTGTCAGAGGTAATAAGAAAACATTACATTCGGGGGTTCTCCCCCGCCCCCTCAGTTGAATGGCAGTATCACTTTAGGGATGAGAGAGATAGAGAAACAGATAAAGAGATTGATGGATGATAGACAAATATAGACAGATAAGGAGAGAGAGAGAGAGAGAGAGAGAGAGAGAGAGATTGATAGATGATAGAGAGAGAAAGAGAAAAGCAGGCAGGCAGAACAATATCACCTACCTCATTTTGTTCTGCTTCATTCATTTCTGGTCCTTCCAGAGAAAGCAACGAACTNCAGGCAGGCAGAACAATATCACCTACCTCATTTTGTTCTGCTTCATTCATTTCTGGTCCTTCCAGAGAAAGCAACGAACTAGCATGACTTGGGCATTTAATTCCGCTCTCTGCAAAGGGTGGACGGAGATTTTAGAAAGCAAAATCAGACATACTATTTGTTGCTTGGTTGACTACATAGGGAAACACTACCACTTGAGCTGCATGCAGCCTGTCCACAGCTGTACGCAACCAAGAACCGTTGCATATGCAACTGGCCATCTCTATGCCCCTCCCAGCCCCTCCCGAGCATTTCTATCTGAGGAATTCTGGGAGTTGAAGTCCACCCATCTCCAAATTGCCAAGGGGTTGAGAAATGCTGCTCCAAAAGGTGTCCACTTGGTGATCTTTACCTAGCAAGCTGGTCTCCCCACAACTGTTCAGCTCGCCGTCTTTGTAGAGCTGCCTGTTTCCAGAGTCCATGCCTTCTTCCTCCTCCACTTCTAGAGAACCCAGGCACACCTCCTGCAGCGGTTGGAGAAAGAAGCAAACCCCCCCCAAAAAAGAAAAAAGAAACCACATTAAAAGAAAAGACCCCAATGAGATTGGCTAAAATGTACCCTAACATGAATCCAACATGTTGGAAATGTAGACAGAACCAGGGTACCTTCTACCATATGTGGTGGTCATGCCCAGAAGCCCAATAATATTGGATTGAATATGGAGCTGGCTACAAGAGATAGTGGAAGAATTTAAACCGGAGTTGTTTCTGTTGGGAATAATTAAGGGGAATTATAGAAAAAAAAATTTAAATATATCCTATTACATATTCTGACAGCATCAAGAATAATATACACACAATGTTGGAAACAAAATAACATGCTTACTGAGGAATTAATAATTCAAAAAAAATTCTAGACTGTGCTGAAATGGACAAATTGACATTAAAACTAAAAGAGAAAGAAGAGTCGGAGTATTATGAAATTTGACATAATTGCTATAATTGGTTGAATAATAGAAATAAAGATAAAGGAAATAAGAAAATTACAGAAAAAAGTAAATGAATGTATATTAAAATGTTCCCACGCAGCCTGGATTAATTGCTTTGGAGGTGACATTTCTCTGTGGACCACCAAAATTTTCTTGCGGACCAGCAGCGATCCCAGGCCCACTGCTTGGCGACCACTGCGTAAACACTATAAAGTGGTATATAAGTCTAAGTGCGAAATGCTATTGCTATATTTTGACTGGATCTGATTTCAGGGTCCACGAACAGTACCTTCATCCACCACCAGCAGTCTCTAGATTCTAGAATCAGTGATCTATCCTCATAGCATTATTTCTAGTATTCCTTTTTCCAAAAATTCTGAGTACCTAGGCCTCATGACATTCAATGATGTCAAAGAAACTATACAGGTAGTTCTTGGCTTATGATGGTTCACTTAGTGACCTTTCCAAGTTACTAACAACACTGAAGAAAAAGTGACTTATGACCATGGTCACCTGATTGACATTCAGGTGCTTGACAACTCATTCACATTTAGGACAGTTGCAGTGTCCCGGAGTCTCGTGATCTCACTTTTGGGACCTTCTGACAAGCAAAGTCCACGGGGAAACCAGATTTCACTTCACAACCAGGTTACTAATTTTACAACTGCACCAATTCGCTTGACAAATGTGGCAAAAAAAAAAAAGTCACATCAAACGACGCCAAGCTCACTTAACCAATTTGTCACTTAACAAAAGAAATGTTGTACTCAATTGTTGTTGTAAGTCGAGGACTACCTGTATACCGCTTCATTATGCTTTTCCTCTCTGAGTGGTTTACAGAGTCAGCCTGTTGCCCCCCAACAATCTGGGTCCTCATTTTACTGACTTTGAAAGGGTGGAAGGCTGAGTCAATCTTGAGCCGGTCAGAATTGAACTTCTGGCAATGGGCAGAGTCAGCCTGCAATACTGCTGTCAACTCATAAAACATTCCTAGGCCTGTTTTAATAGTTGCCATTAAAAAAAGGGAGAGGGGAAGGAAGGAAATGTGGAAGAGCAGTGCAGCAGTTTAGAAGTGAAAATACATTCCAACTCTTATCTTTAAAAGATTGCAACTAAACTACCAGAGCTTTTGCCTGCAAATATATTTAATTGGAGACCATGAGTGGTGACACCCAGCCTATGAATGTGCTCAATTAAAGAATGTGGTTTATGAAACACCTGTGGGGCGGGGAGAGGGGAAACAGGGTCACAGGGGACTGTAAATTACGTATGCCAGGGTTGGCTTCATACAGGGCAATGCCAGTATGTCACCTCTAATGAATCCTTTGAAGTTTTTTGAAGTTTGGCTCGAGAATCATAATTTAATTAGGGAGATTGCTGGAATCCTGACAACTGCATTCTTACCACTGCACCACCACAGCTCAACACCGTATCCTATGCATTTCTTTATCTAAACTATCCTGAAGGTGTTTAGACACGTCTGCCTCCCACCCAAAAAAGCTGGAAACTTCTGCCAGATTTAGAAGTGGGGCCCAGAGCTGCCTGGATAGAAATATACAACCAAGATCCAGTGGTTGCCTTTCAGTTCACACCTGCTACACATTAGGATTTCCTTTAAAAAAAGAGCAAGACTACTTTCTTAATTTTTTTTTCTTGAGGGGGGATAACTGGAAACACAAAACCCAGTTTGCAGGGCCACTGTGAGACACAGAGGAATGTTAGGTTGGTAAGGAAACATTGAGATAAATTGTCCCGTCACATCTGGAGGGTGGGGAAGTTGCATTTGGCACTTCCAAGACTGGGTTGGAGAGTTTCAGCAGGGATTTTACAGATTCCATCCATCCCTAAAATATAACGGCAAAAAAACTTCTGGCTGGGTTTGCAGAGAAGACCATGCTTGGTTCTGTAAACTATTGTCGGATGATCATGCATGCCCATAAGCCATAAAACACACTGGCCAGATTCTCACAATCCTTTGACAATTGTCTCTGGAGATTCTTAATCCTCCAGGGTCATGGTTGTCCCAAACATGCTTTTTCAAAAGGCAAGTTTTTCCTTTGAAGTTTCGCTTCTCATCCAGGAAGCTTCATCAGTTCTGACTGAACTGGAGAAGATTTATACTCCTTGCAGGCAGCTGATCATTTGCATTCGTTTTCAGAGAGTTGTTGAGGCCACTTGGAAGTTTATCTGTGCCCTCAAGGTCACCTGAACAGTGCAAATGGATGTGGAAGCTTCTTAGGACTACCGAAAGGACTGTTGTAAACAGGAGGTAGATGTTGTCATATCTACATTGAGAGGGCTGTTCAATTTTGACATAACAATAGTCCTTAGACCTGTGATGGCGAACCTATGGCACGCCTGCCACAAGTGGCATGCAGAGCCATTTGTGCCAGCACACGAGCTGCAGCAAACTTACCTCACTGTGCATGCACGCGCTTCACAGCTGATTTTTCTGCTGGTTTCACGGCCCTTTTCGGCCTCCCATAGACTTGGAAAAACCTCTTCAAGGCTTTTCAGGATGAATTATAGGCCCGCTTCGTCACTTCCTGGAATACCAGACGTGACGAAACTGGCCTATAATTCAGCCTAAAAAGCCTTGCAGAGGCTTTTTCCAAGCCTCTGGGAGGCTAAAATTTCAGCCTCAAATCAGCTGAAAAATCAGCTGTGAGGCACAGTGCAGGTAAGGGAGTGGCGGGGGGGATTGTGCGTGCATGCGGAGGGGGTGTGGGGGGACGTGCATTGCATTCTGGGTGCTGGCACACGAGTGTGCGCATGCGCATGCAATTTTTGGCACAGGAGCCCGAAAAGGTTAGCCGCCACTGCCTTATAGACTTATATACCGCTTCCCAGTGCTTTGCAGCCCTCTCTAAACAGTTTACAGAGTCAACCTATTGCCCCCAACAATCTGGGTCCTTGTTTTACCGACCTCAGAAGGATGAAAGGCTGAGTCAACCTTGAGCTCTGGTGAGATTCAAACTGCCAAATCTGAGGCAGCCAGCAGTCAGCAGAAGTAGCCTGCAGTACTGGTTTCTAACCACTGCGCCACTACGGCTCTAGATGGCCTCTTTGAGTCCTCTTTCAAACCATGCTTTCAAACATCTTCAAGCAAAACACATCTTCAAGCAAAAGAAAGTCCAGCTGCCTGTTGAAAAAGCACCTTTGGGAAGTTACATGTACAAGTAATCCTTGACTTATAGTATTCTGTCAACATTCCAGAAAAACCCAGCTCTAATTAAAAACTTACTCCGAGAGAGGCATTTCCTCAAAGTTTCCTTTTATTAGAGTAGTTTCCTGGCACACTTTGGAAAACCCGAATCTGAAAGTTCCGGGTTTCCCTTCAATAAGAAAAAAAATTACAAATCCACCTCCTGCACCCCACATTGCACCACACACCCCAATCGCCATTCACCCCAACTTGAGACACCCCTTCTACTACTCCTCAGACAGGTGCAAGAATAGCATGACCTTGACTTTAAAGAAGAATGCTATTATTGTTCTAACCAAGGATTCCAAGACCGTCATTACGCACATGCTTATTTTAAAAGCAAGTCTTGTTTTATTGCAATGCTGGGAATTATTTTCAATCCCAGCCGGTAATGCATATCAAACAGTTCCTTGAGATAAGCACCCACCTTTCTTTTCTGTGAAGTGCTGCCAATAACAGAAGTGTCAAATAAACTAGAACAAAAACCAACCGAAGTACAAAGAACTTCAAGAATGAGTCTGAACCAAATGAAAGACTTTGCTTCCTGCAAAGCTTTTATCATCTTTGCCTGCCCTTTATCCCTTATGGGAGGGGCAATCACCTCCAAGCCTTACTCTCGAGTCGCCTCTTCTGCTTCAGCTGCTCTTGCCTTCTAGCAGCTCTGCGCATACGCACACTAGGAACAGGCTCTCCTGGGTCCTCTGCCTCACTGTTGCCAGACTCTGAAGGCTCCAGAGGCAGCACCCCACTCCCAGATGGTCCTGGCCCCATCTCTGCATCAGATGCAGGACCCTTGTCCGAGTCCTCTCCAGACTCCCTGACTGATCCCCGTTCTTCCCCACTGTCCGATTCCGCTGCCATCTGCACAAGCGATTGGTGAACCACAACAATTATGTCTAACCACATATGCTCCATGAATTCCCCTCTCCCAACTTCCCATGCTCAAGAATGGGAAGGCATGGAAGCTTCTGGCGTTAATATGGCTTCCAGAGCTGACACATTCGTTTAATGGCCGTTCAACCTTACAAAGGCACTGAAAAAAAGTGACTAATGAACAGTGCTCACAGTTATGACCTTTGCAGCATCTCCAGTCATATGAGCAAACTTTGGGTGTCAGGCGTGTATGGTTACAGCCTCCTTTGGGGTCACAGGATCGCCATTTGCAACCTCCCTAGGGAGCTTCTAACAAGCAAAGTGTCAGGATTCTGGCAGTCACCCCAATTAAACAATGAGTCTCAAGCCACATTCCCAAAATGTTTTATGAGTTGACACAAAGTGCATGAGGGAAGCAGGACTCACTTAACAACTGCATACTTCGCTTAACAAATGTAATGATTCACTTAACAACCCTGGCAAAAAAGGTTGTGATATTTGAACATGACTCAGTTACTCTTACAATGTGTTTGTCTAGCAATAGAAAAAATTGTTTGGCAATGGGAAATACTGTATTTATAGCGCACAAGTCAAAAAAAGGGATATGAAAATATTTACAGACCCCTCACATCCTGGACATAAACTGTTTTAACTCCTTCCCTCAAAACAACGCTATAGAGCCCTGCACACCAGAACATCTAGACACAAGGATATTTTTCCCCAAAAGCCATCACTCTGCTAAACAAATAATTCCCTCAACACTGTCCAACTATTTGCAAAGTCTGCACTACTATTATTGTTAGTCTTCTCATCACTCCTTATCACCCATCCCCTCCCACTTGTGACTGTATGACTAACTTTGTCGCTGGTATCCTTATGATTTATATGGACTGTTTTCTAGTATGATTTGACTGCTTATTTGTACCCTAGGACTATTATTAAGCGTTATAGCTTATGATTCTTGATTCTTGACGAATGTATCTTTTCTTTTATGTACACTAAGAGCTTTTGCACCAAGACAAATTCCTTGTGTGTCCAATCACACTCGGCCAATAAAAGAATTCTATTCTATTCTAAAATTTGGCTTCTCATCATTCCTTATCACCCATCCCCTCCCATTTATGACTGTATGACTGTAACTTTGTTGCTTGTATCCTAATGATTTATATTGACTGTTTCCTAATATGATTTGATTGCTTATTGTTCCCTATCATTAAGTGTTGTACCTTATGATTCTTAACTTTTGACCCGTGTATCTTTTCTTTTATGTACACTGAGAGCATTTGCACCAAGACAAATTCCTTGTGTGTCCAATCACATTTGGCCAATAAAAGAATTCNATTTGCACCAAGACAAATTCCTTGTGTGTCCAATCACATTTGGCCAATAAAAGAATTCTATTCTATTCTATTCTATTCTAAAATTTGGCTTCAGTTACAGTCGTAAGTCAAGGGCTGCCTGTAAACCCAATCCCCCGCATCATAACATAACTCCAGAAATGAAAACTGACCTGCCATTTCCTGGTTTCATCCTCCTGCTGGTTCAACAGGAAGTCATCCATCAGAGTTACCGCCTGGGAACAGGTGTCTGCTCCTTGTGCTCGGATCCAGCTCTGGAGGTCAGATGGGAGGCTGGCCAGGAACTGCTCCAGGATCAGCAGCTCCAGGATCTGCTCCTTGGTGCGTCTCTCCGGCTTCAGCCACTGGTGGCAAAGCTCCTGGAGTTGGCTGTGGATCCTTCGGGGATCTTCCGCCTCCCGGCAGCAGAACTGCCTGAAGTATTGGCGTTGCGCCTCCATCTTGATGGCTTCCTCTCTCAAGATGGCGGCCTTCACTTTGGTGTAGTCTTCCCGGTTTCTGGGTTCCAAGCTTTGGAAAGCCTCCTCAGCTTCTCCGCTCAAAGCAGGGAGGAGATGGGCTGCCCACTCTCCTCTGGGCCAATGGCAGGCTTGGGCTACCTGCTCAAAGGAGGCCAAGAAGGCCTTGGGATCTTCCCAGGGGGAGGCCTCTGACAAAGTAAGATTTCCTGCCCCTGGTTGACTGGGCTGAAGGGTCCTGAGAAACTCTTGCCACTGGGTTTCCCAGCGCTGTTGCATTGTCTTGCAAGTCTCCATTTGGCCCTCTTGGGATCCGGGCCCTTGTAAACTGTCTGCCGTATATTCCAGCCGAACAGCACAGCTCAAATTTTTGACATCTTCTGGTCTTTCGTGACGGGACTTGGTGGTTCCTTGCCTTCCTTGTTTCATCTCTTTTCTGCTTTGTCAATCCTGGCCAACCAAATTTAAGCCACAGGTTATCTGGAAAACAAGATGGTAGGCAGATGGGCTCACTTCTGAACTTCCGAATGGTGCCGGAGATCTAGCTAGCTTTAGAGATAATCCTGGACTTTCAACCCCAATTAAATTATGGTTTATACATGGCTGATACTAAGCTTGGTTGATATGGCCACAGCTGCCAGAGACACACCATATCTAATGGTAACATTTATCATCATCATTTTAATTATTGTCTATCCACTACAGAATGAAGGCCTCTTCTACGGGTTTCCAATCTATACTTCGAGCTTTCTTTTGCTAATTGGGCCTGCAATACTTGCTATATACAACCCATTATGGTTTGGTACCAAAGTTCACTTCAAACAGCTAAGATACAACACCATCTGGCTTTGGCTTTGCCATCACAGTCTGCAAATGGTTGGCTGAAAGGTTTTCAACACATTCATCAAATCCTGACAGGGCTGTCCTCTCTCCTTTTCTTTCCTTCCTTCCTTCCTTCGTTCCTCCCTCCCTCCCTCTCTCCTCTCCTTTTTCTCCTTTCCTCTATTCCTTCCTTCCTCTCCCTCCCTCCTCTCCTTTTCTTCCTTTCCTTCATCTCTCTCTCTCTCTCATATATATATATTATATATATATTATATATATATATATATATATATGTTTGTGTGTGTGTCTTTACCCGTGTAAATTAAGAGTATCTTGAAAATGTTCGGCGAGGTCCCACTTTGCCATCCTCAGACTGGTTGCTTTCAGGCTTGTGCTCGTGAAAGCAGTGTGTATCAGAGGCTTTCCATCTCAGGCGAATTAAATACTGGCTGTTAGGGCTGGTGTGCTGGGTGGTTGCTGCACTGCTGCTCTTGATTGGTGGAGTTGAATGTTGCGTCATAAATGGCTGTGTGACTGGCCTTAATGGAGCTTTTGTTGTGGATGATATCCTGGATCTGTTGTTCGTAATCTCCTGGGTTTTTGTTTTGGTAGTGATTCTTTTTTTCCATTGAGCCATTTTTCCATCAACAAACGATCCCAGCCACGAAACCAACAACCGAGACCTAAACACACGGTGACACCACCTGCAATCCCCCTCATCAGACCCGGCCCAAGCCATTCCTATATAACAAAAGGACAAACTACCATGTCGCAAAACAGACCCAGGGCTGCTTCGCCCAGCTGTCGCAGACCCCCGACCCCAAACCAAAAAAGCTGACACACGCCAAGAACACAGACCCAGACCTACCAAACTCTGAAGCCCAGACTAAAACCCCAGAATGCTAAATCATAGCCAACCGCTCAGGATATCACATCAGAAAACTCAGAAAATTTAACAGTCACAAGAACTCAAGAGTTTGCAATCAACAGTTAGTGCAAATGGACCCGGATATCAACAGCAACACCAGCCCAAGGATATCCACAGCAATGTCCTCAAAGGTCAACAACACAACCCATCTACCCAAGCCGTTAAAACATGGACAGAGCTAATGGAAAAAAGAATCACTAACAAAACAAACACCCAAGAGATTACAGACAAGATCCAGGATAATCTCCACAACAAAATCACAAGCATCACCCAGCCATTTAATAAACATCAACCACTCCATCAACCAATCAAAGAGGCAGCAGCGCAGCCCACCAGCCCAGCACACACCAGCTCCCCCCACCAGTATAATATAGACCGGAAGCTCAATCACATCAATTGCACTGGCACGACGCTGGAAAGCAACCAGCCTGAGGGATGGCGAGTGGACTTGCCGACACGTCAACCAAAGCTATCTCTCAATTTACACAGGAAAAGACCCGAACACCCTAGACCTACCTATAGTATAGTATATGTATATATGTGTGGTGTGTGTGTGTATGTATTTGTTTTTCTGAAGGTTTTTCCGCGGGGTAATTTGCGTTTTCGCGGGTATTTGTATGTGGATCTTTGGTTATTCGGGTTTTCTCCCGCGTAAAATTGGAAGTATCTTGGCGACGTTTCGACGAAATCTCATTCGTCATGTTCAGGTTTGTGTCTTCGGCTTTGTGCTTCATCGAAACGTCGCCAAGATACTTCCAGTTTTACGCGGGAGAAAACCCAAATAACCAAAGATCCATATACATGTATTTATACATATGCCTATGCATGTACACATACACATACACATATATATGTATGGTATTCAGCTTTGTTCTGGTATTTCCCCACATCATGACAGTTGTGCTTTTCAAGCTGTAGCAGAATCTCATCTGCCATCCTCAGGCTTCTGTATCCCAATACAGATTCTGCTGAAACGTTGCTATATAACATTTATTTTATTTATGGGATTTATATTGCCACCTATTGTCCGTGACAACCAGAAACGGTTGACAAGAGTTATAAAAAAAAAAATGTTTAAAAGACACAATAAAATTGTGCGTGCGTGTGCGTCTCCTCTCTCACACACACACCTCTCTCTAGTCAGTCAGTCAGTCTGTCTGTCGACCGATCGATCTTTATTATTTATCGGCTCCTTCATTCAGGACTTTGGGCCACACTCAGAACCGAACCAGGCAGCGAACTCGACAACGCAGCAAAGTTTGGCAACTGCGGGCGCTGCCCTCGCCCCGGCCGGCCTCCTCCGTTGCGCCGATCCCGTCCGCGAGAGGCGGCCGGGTAAGGCTGGCGGTTGACAGGCTCGGCCCCCCCACATCGGTCGGCCACTGAAGGAGGTTTCCAGCCGCCCCGGAGAGCCCACCGAGCGTACCGGGAGCGCCGGGGGAGGCCGGCGGGCGCGGAGGGGGCTCTGCGTCGGGGAAGGTGGCGGGCGGGAGGCGCGCGCGGGGCCCGGCTCGCTCTCGCTCTCGCTCTCGCCCACCCCCGAGCGGGGCGGCTGGGCGGAGGTCGCCCGCTCTCTCTCCGGCGCGCCAGGCCTGCTGTCTCCGTCCGCTCCCTCAGCGCTTCAATGGCGGCGGCGGCGGCGGCGAGGAGACGATGCGCGGCCGCCCTCTCGTGGCCGGCGGGACGGAGCGGAGGGGGAGCGGGGCGGCCGGCGGGCCCAGGCGGAAGGGAGGCGCGCCGGGCAGCCGTTTTTGAGCTCGGCAGGAAGCAGGTTGCCCGACGCGCCCCGCCCCGCCCCGCCGGGCTTCTGAGGGGCTTCATGGCGGCACTCCCGGAGCTGGGCTGAGCCTGTCCCTCTTTTCCTTTCCTCTTTTCCTTCCTTCTTTCCTCCCTTTTGTCCTTCCTCTCTCCCTTTCCTTCCTTCTATCCTGCCTCCTCTCCCTCTTTTCCTTCCTTTCTCCCTTTCCCTTCCTCCCTCTTTTCCTTCCTTCCTTCTTTCCTCCCTTTTGTCCTTCCTCCCTCCCTTCCTCTTTCCCTTTCCTTCCTTCTATCCTGCCTCCTCTCCCTTTTCCTTCCTTTCTCCCTCCCTCTTTTCCTTCCTTCCTTCCTTCCTCCCTTTTGTCCTTCCTCCCTCCCTTCCTCTTTCCCTTTCCTTCCTTCTATCCTGNTCCTTTCCCTTTCCTTCCTTCTATCCTGCCTCCTCTCCCTCTTTTCCTTCCTTTCTCCCTCTTTCCTCCCTCCCTTTCTCCCTCTTTCCCTTCCTCCCTCTTTTCCTTCCCTTCCTTCTTTCCTCCCTGCCTCCCTTCCTTTTCCTTCCTTCTCTCCTGCCTCCCTCTCTCCCTCCTTTTCCTCAGTTCATCTCTCCATTTCCTTCCTTCTTCCTCTCCCCTTTCTTTCCGTTCCTCCCTCCTCTCCTTTTTCCTTCTTTCTTGTCTCCTTTTCCTTCCTCCATCCATCCATCTATCATCTATCCAATACATTTTATTTATTGGCTCATTCGTTCAGATGTACTTTCCTCCCATCTCCAGTGGACCCTGGGCCAGACAAAAAACTAAAAAAGGCATAGAAACAGTAAATATATGAAATAGTTATATTTAACTCTCGATTCAGTTACTTGTTTGTGATAAATGCATTTGTTAACTACTAACTGTGAGCATGGCTACTATCCTCTATTGTGAGCATGGCTACTAGCATCCCCCCTGCAGAACAGCTTCATTTGCACACAAAACTGCCGTTTGCCTCTCCAATCCTAGAAATATTTCAAAATAGCTTTTCCACCCAGCAATTTAAGAAAATGTGTTGAAGAAAGAAACTTCCTCTTTCGTTGAATCCTTCTTAAATGTAGCACCCGCAACCGGACACAATACTTCATCTGTGGTTTGACCAAAATGAAAAAAAATGCAACAATTACTTTCCATAATTTAGGAACTGCTTCTGCTGATGGAGCCTAAAGTTAACATTTTCCTATTGTGTAGCCATCCTACATTGTTGACTTATTTGCAGTCAGTGCTATTCTGAGATACATTTCAGAAGTAATATTGGCAAACCAGATATTTGCCGTTCTTTCATGTGCCCATTTCTGTTTCTTAATTAAACTTTCTTAAGGAATAGGCTGATAACTTGCTTAGGAACCAAAATTGAGAAATTGCATTTTGTTCTAGGAGTTCTAGCCCATTTCTTTCACTGACCATAAGTGCTCTGAATTCTTACTTCTACCTTAAGACACCTTCCAACTGTTTTACGTCATCTGCACATTTGATGAGCATTTCATCCTCTTCTTCTGCAAATTTGATGAGCGTTTCATCCTCTTCTTCATCAAAGTCATTAATTTAAACAAATATTGAAAATCATAATCTGCAGGACTGAATCTTTTACTGTCCTAAAAAATTCCATTGAATGAAAAACCATTCATGAGCAGTTAAGTGCAAGTTTCAGGTGGAATTGAAAGTGTCGGTTATTATCTATAAAACTTTATGTGGCAGAGTACCAGGTATTTGAAGGATTGTCCTCGCACTGATTCTGCCTGTCTATTAGGTGGGGTAGGAGAGCCACTGTTTGGGTCTCATCGATCAGCGGAGACAGGAAATGGGCCTTTTCTGTAGTTGGGCTGCCCTCTGGAACAACTTTCCACTCGTCCTAAAAGTGTTTGTTTTTTTTCAAGAGGCAATTTATAGACATTTATGTTCTGACCAAGGCTTCCTGAGACCGTAATTAAGCACATGCTTAGTCCAAACAACTCTTGTTTTATTTCAGCGCTGGGAATTATGTTCATTCCCAGCCTGTAATGAGTCCCAAACAGTCCCTCGAGATAAGCACCCACCTTTCTCTCCTTTAAATTGCTGCCAACAACTAAAGTGCCAAATTAACTGAAAAAAGTCAAATGTAGTACAAAGTCCACATAGAGCTTCAACATTTAATCTGAACAGAACAAACGACTTTGCTTCCTGCAAAGGTTCCTCTACCTTTACACTTCCTTTATGTCTTATGGGAGGAGCAATCACCTCCAAGCCTTACTCCCGAGTTGCCCCTTTTGTCTCAGCTGCTCTCACCTTCAAGCAGCTCTGCGCACACGCGCGCTGGGAACAGGCTCCCCTTGTTCCTCTGCCTCACGGCTGCTGGATTCTGGGGGCTCCGGAGTCAGCACATAACTCCCAGATGGTTCTGGCCCCATCTCTACCTCCGGGTCTCCAAACTGCTTAGAATGTTAACAACCGGTTCTAGCGAATAGGTGTGAAATGGTAGAATCCCACCCCTGTATACATATATACATATATATACATATATACATATTTGTTTTCTGAGGTTTTCGCAGGTATTTGTATGTATATTACTCCGAGAAGCACAAAGCCGAAGACACAAGCCTGAAGATGATGAATGAGATTTCATCGAAATGTCGCCAAAATACTTTCAATTTTACGTGGGAGAAAACCCGAATAACCAAAGATCCATATATACATATATACATACATACACATACACACATATATACAGTATTTGTTTTCTTAAGTTTTCGCAGGTATTTATATGTATGGTATTCAGCTTGGTTCTGGTACTTTCCCACATCATTATAGTTGTGCTTTTAAAGTAGCAGCAACGTTTCGGCAGAATCTCATCTGCCATCATCATCAGGCTTCTGTATTGGGTTTGTCTGTGTGTCAGACTTTCACAGCCGTTCTTGTTTTAAATTTGGTGCTAGCTGGAAGCCTGCACTCACAAACAAAAAAAATATCCACACCACAAGCTAAGCAAACACCTGGGCACAAACAGACCTCCCCCCCCCATACCTCCAGCTCAAACACACCCCAGTCACCCACCCAAATGAAACTTAACTTCCTAATAAATGATAGCCAGCCATTCACCCAAAGCCAAGCTGTGCTAAAAGCCCCCAATACATGAAACACAATGTTACCAGCTAATCAAGATAAAAAAAAATTGCTACAAAACAGACAGAAGATACTAGAAACACCAATCAAGCAGAACACAGCAAATTCCAAGACCAATAAACACAGATCAATCCCACCACCACCCAGCACAGATAAACTCCGTGGCCAAAACACTAATCATCAGAACC
>BHFT01010736.1:0-15409 GCA_004320025.1 Laticauda laticaudata
ACCTATGTCGGCAACCGGCCTTCCTTCCTCCCTTGGCAGATCCAGATGGCCTCTATCAAGAGGGGCACCCATATAGGCTGCTCCTTCCACACCACATACCAGCTAGCTCACCTACCCAGCAGGATCTATCATCAATCATCAATACAACACAGCAGCAGCACAGCAAGCAGGATCATAAGTCATTCATCATCATCAGCAGCCCTAGCAGCACGCAAGCAGGATCACTCCAGCACAGCAGCCAGCAGCACTAGACCAGCAGACCAGAATAGCAGCACAGATAACACCAGCAGCACCAGCAAAGACCAGGAAGCAATCGAGCAGACCAAAAGCGAGCACAAGCAGCCGAAGCGTACAAAAAAACCACGGAGCACGAATCAGACGAGCAAGTCCTAGGGATACGAGCAGACGATCAGGACCAGCAGATGAGAGCAAGCTTCAGCAGTGTACCCACCAGCACGAACAACCACCGCCATGAGCAGCTTCAGCAGATGTAAACACAGCAAGCAACCACCGCCAGAGCAGCCTCTAGCAAGTACACGAGCAGAAGCATCCACCGCCAAAAGCATCATTCATCAGCTTCTTCCCAGACAGACAGCAGCAAAGCCCCAGCAGATACCTCCAGCAAAGCCCCAGCAGAAGAGAAGCAGAGTCAGGTACAGGGGGCGGAGAGTGCCCGTCCCTCTTGCGCCAGCGATTGTTCACTAGATTGCTCTTTTTCTTCTCCCATTCTGTTGTGGCTTGCTGAGCTGAGGAGGCTGGCAGGAGCGGCAGCACCAGCTGCAATGTGCTCAGAAGGTGCAGCAGGCAGCCACCAAGGTCGGCAAGAGACTTGCAGCCCAGCATGCAACAAAGGCTGGCAGAAGCTGCAGCAGCATGCACAAGGCTGCATATCAGACTGGCTGGCAGGAGCTGACAGCGAACTCGCACAAGGCCTGGCAGGCAGGCAGACAGCGAAGCTGGCAGAAGGCTTGCAGCTAAAGCCATTCACGGCAGCAATCATGCAGCAGGCAAGGCAGTCAATCGTCCCGCACAGTCTTTCCTCCGAATGTGTACCTGCTTCCGATCTGCTCCTTTATATCCGCGGCTTATCATATATTCCTCCCCCCTAATGCAGCATTAACACCAGCATCCGTTAGCGCTTCCGCTTGCATTCCGCTAGGCTTCGCTCTGCAATTCGCTTCAATCCCTGGCATCTGCTCGTGTATCTGCTTCATCCCGTTTCGCTGTCCTCTTGACTGTCCCCCGAGCCTACGGTATCCACTCCGCCCTCATCCCTCGGCTTCCAATAAACCCGTTCCGCATCCAACCATCTCCGCTTCGCGTCCTCCCCTGTCCGTCCTTTCCTTTATCCGTTATGCAAATTTTTGCCCCTTTTGAGAGCGGATAACAATGGATGGAACATTTTTCTCGTCCGTTGTGTCATTTTTACTAACTTTTTGCATCCTTTGGGCAGTGTGACAGGGCCTTTACTAAGAAAACCTGGGAGGAAATTGACTAACTCTGCCAACAAAAGAAAAGCAGTCACCTCCTTTCTAAATATCAACTTTTAGCTATTTGGATAGAAATATGGGAATGGCTTCTGATTTCCAATTTCTAATTCTTTTCATCAGAACAGCCTGCTGTGTTTACTGTCCTATCCCTTGTCCATCATTACCTTAATCCTTATTCCTTTGTCTACCTTCTCAACCCTTCCCATCTTTGTTCTTTCAAGCTAACTCATGGTGGCACCTCTCTCAACCCACTTTCCAGAACCAGGCCCTCATTCACACCAATCATGCGTCAGCTTCCCTGTGGCTATCACCCTATTTATTTACTTCTTACCTATATTGTTGAAGCAGTAATTCAAATGGTCTTCCCCTTTTCATGGGAAGACCAAAGAGCTCACAGTCATTTTTTAACTCTAACATTTTAATTTTTATATTTTGCTGTTTTATTGCAGCAGATCCCAACCTTTTGGGCACCGGGGACTGATTCCTTGGAGAGAGATTTTTCTGTGGACTGGGTATGTGTGCTTTCAAATGCTGCCTACATCCCGTGCATGGGGCTTTGCTTGTTTCCATGGCCTGATTTCTGGCATGCCACAGCCCAGTGCTGGTCCACAGCCTGAGGGTTAGGGACCCCTGTTTTACTGTACATCACCCTGTATCCTTCTTTGAGGGTGATAAGCAGTTCAGAAATATAAATAAAAATACATAAATAGATGTTATCTTCTTTATTCACCTAAACACTTTTGCTTACCATCAAGACAAAACATTTTTCGTTCTTCTATTGCAAGTACTGTTTCAGACACTCCCACTTTACAGACCTTAATGGATTCATTAAGGGCAAAGTTTTAAAACTACTTGCCAACCTTGGCTGTTGTTTTTAAATCCCTTTCTGACATTTGTATTTTAGCCTTTCTGACAGTCTTAGTGACCATAGTTGCTAATTGCTGATATGTTTCCTTCCCAATTGTATCCATCTGTCAATTCCTGTACAGATCTCTTTTGAACTTTTGATTAATTTCCTTATCCATCCTTTATTGATTTTTTTCTCATTGAAATGTTATGTAAAGTTATGAAGCCTTCTGAACTAATGATTTTCATCCCCAGAATCTCCTATTATTTCTCTAAGTTGGTTGAAGTTAGTTGGTTTAATTTGTCAAATTCATAAAGACACTCAACCCCAATGTAGGGTAGCTAGATTGGTAAACTCTTTACTTCCCTGAAAGTCTATTGTTCATGCATGACTGGTTCACCTCCTCTTTCTGGAATATCTTGAAATCTCAAGTGTTGTACTCTCTTCTTCCAAAATTCCCTCTTCTTTTACCTCTTCAACCACCGATTACAGACATTTTGCCTGCAACATACACAGTAATATCTTTGTTGTTGTTGTTTCCTTTGTAATTCTGTCCAGATTGCCCTGTTTGAACTCACTATGTCACATAATTGTTTTCTTCAGTCTCAGACTGTTCAAACATCAACTGCATTGATCTCAGTTTTATCCTGTAGTCAGTGTGAATAGAATTGTGAACTACTGTGTGTGTTAAATCAACCACAGCTGGCATGCTCCAATACTGTGTGTGTGTGTGTGTGCGTGTGTGTATGCGTATTTCCCCTACATTAATTTTTTTTCAAGGCACAGATCAAATATTTCCTATTCAAATCAGAGATTATGAAACTAACCTGCTTGGATCATGACAATTTCAAAAGAGATATTTAAAAAGGAGCAAATTGAGTTTGTAATAGAAAGTAATAAAAGATGCAACCACCATGAGTGAACATGACAATGTTTATAGGATTATTGATTCTTTAAACAGAATCAAATGATTCTGTGTACCGAGCATTTACAAAGAAATGGAACATGAAGTCAACAAATGGAATAGTTGTTATGTGCAGGAGATTATTTAAAAGTAAAAAAGAAAAGAAATTGGAGTCTGCTATATTTAAGACTAGAAATGCTAAACAGCTTTTGCTTTGTTGCAGTAAACAATGATCAAAGTGGCCTGGTAATCCTTCCACTTCTCTCTTAATTTCATCAACATTAGATATTGTTACTGAAGCAAGAGCTCATCTGCCAAACTATAATTTGTGCCTGATTGGGATAGTGATTTCTGTAGGTTAATGACCATTCAACAGTCCAGCTGAGATCAGAGCATATTCAGTTCAGTGAAATTATTGCCAGTTGCAAGAAGCAAGATCAGTAAACATGTCTGTTTAATAGGAGAAATGAAACAGCATATCTATAGCTATGACATTTGGCATCTTTTGAACACCTTCTTTATATGATATAAACTAGTACTTCTTTTTAAAAAGCAAAAAAGACACAGCTTAAACAGAAGCAGGCAAGTGTCAGGGATTCAACCTTCTCTCTTTCTTAATTCTTATCAGAATTATTTTTTAAAGATATATGTCTTAAAAATCTTAATCCTGATTACTTCCTTAAATTGATCAAAATTGACTGAGTTAGCTACTAATCCTTAAGTGACAGAAATTATAAACAAAACATTTGCTGTCCTCACTGACAATATGTATCCTGCCAGAGGCATGATGCTGGCAAATGTTGCTGTCTTATTTAAGATGTACGTAGCATGACAATGACAAGAATGAGTATATCTCCCTGCCTCTGTTTCTTTCTTTCATATCAAGCATTAGAACCAAGAGAGAAACCTCTCCTGGTTACTTTTATTAAAGGCCCTGTCACACTGCCCAACGGATGCAAAACGTTTGCAAAAAGGACACAGCGGACGAGCAAAATGTTCCATCCGTTGTTATCCGCTCTCAAAAGGGGTGAAAATTTGCATAACCCCGATAACCAGAGCGGCATAAACGGACCCAGTGAAGATGGGGGGGAAAGGAATGCAGAGCGGATGGAAAAACGGATGGCAGATTGGCAAGCCCTAGCGGATGGACGCCGGAATGGAGCGATGGCCAATCCCTAGCTTCTCGGGGACCATCAGCCAAAGCAACGCAGAAAGAATTAGAGCGGATGCACAGCGAATGCTACACGGAATGAAGCGGATTCAGACGGCAGCCGTCAGCGGAACCCGGTACGGCGGTATCACATCGGCGTAGATGCCTAGCGTTCATGCGCTGCAGGGGATGTATTGCGTTGCAGCCCCCGCAGCATAAAGGGAAGCAGCTCCGGAAGCCAGGCACCTATTCAGAGGAAAGACCTGGCAGTCACGACACATCAATTGCCTGGCCAGCCTCCTCGCATGCCTTGCTGGCCACCCTTGCCTGACTTCCTGCTGCCTTCCCATCCTGCCAGTCCTCCTGCCACCTTCGCCTGTCCTGCCTCCTGCACCCCTGTCTGCCAGCCTTAACTCTCGTCACTTCCCCCCCTTGGCTGCCTGCAGCTCAGACTCCTGCCAGACCTCCTGCCAGCCTTGGTGCCTGCCTTCCTGCCAGCCTTTCTGGCCAGACTCCCTGCCACGCCTTGGTGCCTTCTCTGCCAGCCTTCCTGCCAGACTCCCTCCAGCCTGCCTGCCCAGCCTTGTGCTGCCTGCCTCCTGTTCCAGACTCCTGCCAGACCCCTGCCAGACTGCCCTGCCAGATCCCTGCCAGACCCCTGCCAATCCTGCCAGCCAGCAAACCCCACAACCATGAAGAAGGAGGAAGCCTTCAGCGCATCTGCTGCCAGTCCTGGCAAGAGTGGTATATGGGCCACCGCTCCGCCCCCTGGCCCTCAATCTGCTTTTGCTGTCTGGGGCTTCTGTAGCACGGGCTTGCTTTTTCTTCTGTGCCTGGGGCTTCTGCTGCTTCTGTTTGGGAGGAAGCTGAAATGAATGATGCTTATATGGCATGTGGGTGCTTGCTGATCGTGCTTATCTGCTTATCGCTGCTTATGGCCAGTGGTGCTTCTGCTCGTGCTTACGCTGCTGACTGCTGCTTCTGGCGGGTGGTGCTTCCTCATGCTGGTGCTTTACTCTGCTGAAGCTGCTCCTCGTCCTGGCCGTTCCTGCTGCATCTACTTCGTGCTCCTGGACTTGCTCGCCTGCTCGTACTGCTTGTGATCCTGGTCTTGCTCAGCCGTGCTCGGAACTGCTCCTTGCTCCTGGTCTTGCTTGTTCCTGCTAGTCCTGCTGGTCCTGCTCATCTGCTCCTGGTCTCGCTCAGCTCCTGGTCCTGCTGGGCCTCTGGCTGCTTACTCTGCTTGGCTGGCTGATGCCTGGTCCTGCTGCTGCTGCTGTCTGCTGTTGCTGAATGATGATGATGATGATCCTGCTGGTGCCTGGTGCTGTTGCTGCTGATGATTGATTATGATCTGCTGGTGATGCTGCTGCTGCTGTGATCGATGAGATGATCTGCTGTGTGCGGCTGCTGGTGGTTGGTGTGGACGGAGCAGCCCTACAAACATCGAAAAGTTCCTGCTCTGAAAAGGCGACATTATGGCCCTCCACGAGGGAGGAAGAGGCACGATACGTGATAGGGAGAGGAAGGCAATACTCCATGATTGTGATGGAAAACATAGGATGAGTTGTTTGGAGGTGGCTGGTTTAGAGAGAATGGATTATCTGTGGCGGAAGGGACATCCGGCTTCTACCAGGGACCCCAAAAGGAGCAGGCCTGCTTTGGATGAGAGAAGGCGGTAGAGCCTGGGTACACATCGGGAGTGCTCCGGTCGGCTGGTGGATAAGCACATGAACACCTGGTAGGGGAAGCTGCATATCAAGACCTCAGCGCCCAGGCATATGGTTAAGCTGACGTGACAGAGAGACCTATGTCATGCCAGGGGCAGCTTCCTGGGAGGGTTGAGATCCCGCCACCGAGGACGCCAGCAGTCAGCTCCCTCTCATGACTCCTCCAGCAACCTGCTGAGACGCAGTCCTCTTCCGGCTGAGAGTTCAGCTTCTGTCTCCAGCCAGGTCTTCTGTGAGCAACTCCCACGGTGGAGAACCCGCAGACAGTTGTTTTAACCATGGTGGAGCATGTGGAGGACGCCCTGTTGCAGTGGGAGAAAGGAGAAGCGGCACTTCCACCAAAGCCCCTACTGCATGCCACCCCCAGCTCCACCTCACAGAAAGGGCAGAGAGCCAGACACGAGGAGGGCAGAGCCAGCACTTCGCTCTGGAGTATTCAGGGACACCATCCGAGCAGCATAAGATGCTCTTCTCTCAGGCTGTCCACACCCTGACTCTCATCCTCCAACCGCAAGCCCTTCCTCACCTATGTCAACAAGACCCCACGGACATGGGAACCCCAGTACAGGTGGTGAATGGACGCGGATTCACCTGAAGCTGGCTTCACAACCCTTCCAGACCCAGAGAACCTGCTCCGCACCCAGTCCAGGTCTGCTCCTCCACCCCGGTGATGTCCTCCCATTCAAGGCTTTCCAACAGGCCTCACTACTAGGGCTACGCGCCTACCTCAGGAGGTCCAGCACACAGGCAGCAGTCCTTCTCAATCCAGGCACAGATCATTCGGACGATCTACCGTTGGGCCCAGTTCCATTTGATGCGACTGATTGCCACCCACACATCTGATTGCCACCTGTCACGCCAGTCTTTCCTTCAACCCAGCTGCAGAGCCAGACAGCCCCATTACACTGCTTGCTTACCCACCCCACAGGCCAAGCCCGGCCGTCAGTCCATCTGTCTTCTCTGTTAACTGGGACTGACACCCATGCATGGAGGAAGGATGCTCTCAACATCACGGGGTGAGCCAGCTGTCTGAGAGCTTCTCAACACAACCGTCACCTGTTGTCCTCTCGGGCAGGCACCCAGTGGGCTTCAAGACCCAGCACTTCTGTGTCAGCACCCAGCCACCGTCCACAGCACCTGGACCCTTCACCTCCTGAGCACTGGGCACACATCCAAGTGGACCAATGAAGAGTGGCCAGAGACTTGGGTGGTCTAACCTGTAGGACTTTATTTGGAACACTTGATTGGGCGTCATTTTTCTTTTACAGCTGTTATTATAAAGTTTTATCTTGCTTCACACACTGCTTCATTTATTTTTTTTTAATAAAGTCTTGTGGAAACTTTTAGAAATGGTTTTAAACCTTTGCATGCTTGTGGGATGGGTAATGGATGCAGTGGGTTGGGCAGGGATACCTTTGGTGAATGGTTACAGATAGCTGTGGGATGGTTGAGACAGCTGTGGGGGATAGATAAACGCTCCCATGTGCTAAGCATAGTGGGACTTGTATGGTCCACCTCCAGGTGCACAGCCTAATGGCCCTTCATTATCTAATACTAATGTAAGCATTTGATTCCACACATTTTAACATACAACACAACTCTTTATTAAATGCCGCTGTTCATGTTAGGCCCCGCATACATACATGGCCCAATACTCATCGGTGTGATGAGACAGGCCTGAAGGAAGCATTCATTAACGCATCTAACATCCTGTCTTGCACTGCCACTGCTCCAGCTGGGGAGTTGCACCAGTGGTTTAGGAGGTGCTCTGCTTCTTCCTCTCAGTGTGAGCTCTGTGGGGCCTTGCACATCTCAAAAAGTGTCTATCAAGGTTTTGCCTTGGCAATCATTCCAGGAATCCATGGTTCCGCCATTGGCTTGTTGGAGGTACGAGCCCTGTCTGCAAGACTGGGTAAGCGGGTGCGTCATTGACTTGTGACCAGGATGCACAAGCTTCCACGTCCTCCCTCACGGTCCTGTGGGCGATTGCTGGCATGGTGGTGAGAAGTACCTGAAACCTGTTGGCCAGGATGCCAAAGGCGTTCTCCCACCACCCGCCTTGCCCTGGATAGCCTGTAGTTGAAGATCCCTCTCTTCACGGGGGGAGTCTGGAGTGTAGGGTTTCATGAGGTATGTTGTGAGGAGAAGCATCTCCCCCACATTGAAGTAGGGCAGCATCTTGTGTGTCATTGGAACAGGGGGTCTGGATCTGGGAAGTCCCACAATTGAGGTGCGTTCCAGCCCCTCTTGAGGTCACTGGTGTTGTAATACCTGGGCATCTGAAATGAGCATTGCCTGAAGCATCGATGTACATGAACTTGTAGTCAGCATGACCATGGCAAAGGAGGACGATGCCTGAAGAAGCCCTTGTGTTGAAATAAGTGGACCTCAACTTGACTGGAGCTTTGCAGGCCACATGCTTGCATCTATGGCTCCAACGGTGTGTGGGAAGTTCCACCTCTGATACACATGCTCTGCAACTTTCTTCCAGCCTTGTTCAGTGGAGGGCACTGAGAGAGAGCTCCTCCATTTATTTCTTCGATGATGGCCTGCACCACTTCTCTGACCACAATGCTGATGGTGTTGTCTGGCACCCTCCAGCCATACTGCATGCTCCTGTAGGTGGGTCCTGAGGCCAGGTGGTGCAGAGTGAGTGCAACACCTTGAGCC
The DNA here is from genome assembly GCA_004320025.1 of Laticauda laticaudata. NCBI lineage: Eukaryota > Metazoa > Chordata > Lepidosauria > Squamata > Elapidae > Laticauda > Laticauda laticaudata. The sequence goes on from BHFT01010736.1 coordinate 8,792, forward strand.
CAGGTTTCCAGGCTGGGCCAGAAGTTGGTGTTTGCCTTGGTCAACCTGGGTGTCAGCCGCTGCACAAACTTCATCAAACATGGCTGGCTGCATCCTCATGAAGTTCTGGAATGCACGATTATCTTCGATTCTGAGCTCCACCATCAGCGTTGCTGTACAGTCGTCTCTGCTCTTCTGGTGAACCATCGACACCAGACGCTTCTGGCCACCTCCTTTTCTCCATAGAAGGTTGAAGAGCCTGTGGATGGCTTCGCACTGTTGCAGAACAATGGTGGCTACAAAGGGAGTGTGTTAATGATCCATGGTGGACATCAATGGATGCTGTCGAAGAGCAAAAAGCCAGATGAAGGCTGCAGAGGTTGCACAACTGGACTGCTGGTCTGAAAAATGAGATCCAGGTTGGGTTGCTCCCCATTTTTATAGGCAATATAGGTTTTCCACTATGTGTCCCTTTGCATCCTCTAGGCATCCTCTAGACATCCTAATATCCGAGGATAGGTCCCTCTGCGAATGTTTTCCCATTTAAATGCTTTCTTTGCGGCTGCATCTGCTTTCATCCTTTCTACATCATGTACTAACACTGCGCATCCGTTCTGCGTCCGTTCTGCTGCTCCCTGTGTCTGTTTACCACTGGGAATGATTTGAGTTGCGCGGATGCACAGCGGATGCCTAGGGGATATAGCGATGCGTAACGGATGCAGAACGGATGTCCCTGTATGCCTAGTGGATGCAAACAGACGCATTGGATACATTTTCCGCTCAAAATTTGAGCAGCTCAAAACCTTCTGAGCGGATGGAACCTCAGTCGACGGATGCTGGATGGATAGAGAGAGATGAAAACGCGCAGTGTAGGAACGGGAAGCATTGGTTTAGTACCAATGGATGGCTAAGTGTTTTTCTCCGTTTTACATCCTCTTTCCATCCATTGGTGCAGTGTGACAGGGGCTTAATGTACAATGTGTTAGGTCAGGGTAGGAAGTAAAATTTGTCAGAGGACAAGCACTGAGTTTTTCCATTAGTCAAAATCCACTCTAGTTTTGTGCAAATGATTTTGTGGGTATGTTAAAATAGAACTCATAATCAGTTGGAGATCAAACTCATTTGATATGAACACTATTATAGAGGAGCATTAAACCGGTGTTCAAAAGTTTTCCAACTCTGAAGTGTTACTGGCTCATAGATTTCTTCTGAGTTTTAGAATTCCTATGGCTAGGACTATCTCACATTCAAAAGTGGCCTGCACAACAATTGAGAAATACTATAAAAGTTTACCATGAAAAAACAAAGACCCATTTTATTTTCTCTTTATAATACAGCCATCCCCAGTACTGACCACCTGCTATTTAATTTAATATTGATCTCTAGTGGTCGCGAAACAGTTTGGAAGAAGACCTTTAAAAAATAGATTAGAAACATTGTATAAACAAAGGAGGCTGACGCATCAAGTTGTGAAGGCAAGATACTATTCAAAAGTAAATTAAGCAGTTTTCTTTATGATTCATTGGGGTATAAGAATGTGATCAGATAAAGCACAATCAGGCTTGCAAGATCTGTTATTATAACCTACCACAATGAATATAGTTCTCGTCTTTCTATGGCTAATATTAGGTTTGGAAATCTGGCAGATAGACAAAGAGCTCATAAATAGAAATAGACTTCTATGTTGCCCAAATTAAAATATTCTGGAAGTCAGTGCCCAAAGACTGGAGTACATCTATTTTTTGGAATATTGATCAACAAAATTAATATGCAAACACCAAGATTATAATTAATTTTCATCTCTTGTTTCACTTTTCCTATCTTTTTTAATGCTAAAATTCTATCTTCTTTCTGTTCTCTTTTCTATAAGATTTCTAAAAAAGCATCTTTGAAAAATAAATGGAAAGCACTGCAACTCTATATGTGATATCATTGATCTGATGATTTCAATATTACATTTGAAGCACTGGTTTAAACATATGTGGCCCACTTTTCTGAAATCCCATTTTGATTTTGAACACTCAAATTGGCTTCAAGGCTTCAGCCTGAACTGTTTCTTTCCCAGTTATGACAAATGTTGGCTCTCTCATATAGCTTTAGAGAAGATGTCAGTTTAAGTTTAGGCTACTTTCATAGTTATCTTCAAGAACTATATATAAATGTGTGCCTGCTTATGGTAAACAAAAGAATGGCTTAAAATTACAAAAAAGCAGAACACTTTGGGGAAAGTTTATTAAAATATTTTAATTTGTAGCATAATTGAAAATATCTACAAAAATGCAACATGTTGATTATAAATTATCAATAATAAAACAAGTACAAATAATATGATCAATTAACTCTCAAGTGGTCATATTATCACTTCTTTGTTCAAATGTCATATTATTATTATTATCATTTTATCCTTCTAGATCTGGTCTTCTTTTTACCAGTCTTTTTTGGTCTAGCTATTTTCATTTTGATTGCTCCTCATACTTTTTTCTCTTCAAAGGAATTGTGATAAATAACTAAGAAATGTGACATCTCACAAATGATCACCCACATGACCTGACACAACATTAAAAAAAATGTCCATTCAATTGATCTAAAAAAAAAAAATTAAAATAAATAGTGCTGGACACCCCTAACGTTCTTTGGAGTTATGAGTAATGATCAGGTATGATATGCCTTTCTGATCTATAACAGGATTTTACAAGGCTGATAATTTGCAAAATTATAAATATGATAAAAATGATTTCTGAACTAACTTTTTCCTGTAAAGCTTGCCTCTATATCTGCTTTCTTGATAAAATAGTGGAATTTGGTGACTGTCACAGAAAGTACTTTTTAATTTATGAATCTATAACTTACTTACATCTCGCATTCCGAGTTGTCCTTAACTTAGAATTTGGCAAAGTTTATTTTTAACACTTGGTGGTTTATTTGGGATGTGAGAGGGAACATTTTTGGGGAAGGCTTAGCTGACCTTGACTGACTCCCTCCCCCCCAAAAAAATGAGGATTAGTACTTGGATGGGCATTTATAAGATCTTCCACACCAATAGACTAAACTGATTAGTTAGTTAGTTAGTTAGTTAGTTAGTTAGTTAGTTAGTTAGTGAAATCATTTATACTTTACTGTGGCCAGAACAGTAGAACATGGATATCTCCATATCATAAAGAAGAATTTGCAGTATTTGATTGGTTGAGGTGCCCTGCTCAAAAAAACCCTTCTTCTCTTATAATATTTGCAATATATAAATTGAAAGCATAACTAAGATAACATGATGCAACAACTAAAACAACATTCCTAATTTTTTTTAAAAAAGAAGTCAAGTTTTTTTAATGTATTCAGCTTAGATGAAGTCATTATTCTTTCTTTTGCTGGTCTGCTACTGGTCCTTCTTTATTCAGTTTTATGCTTGTTCTCCCTTTCTTTTTGCCTACCTAGAAAAGAAAAAGCAGAAGAATATGAAGGGCATCCTGCTAGATGGCTCATTAGTTCTTATTATTTTCATCATTATCTCCAGGTTCATACCAAGATTTGTTTATAACTTTTTAAACTAAAACAGCAGCATGATACTATGTGTATAAGTCTAGCAGCTAGGTTTCCTTCTTAGTTATTTCACTGAGGGACCCAGTGTCTTGTTAAATGGTATTTTGTTACTATTTCCTCCTTTCTTCTCAATATTCTTCTCCTGTTTTCCACTGTGCATACTTGATCTTCAATGGGAAAACTAGACAGTTTTGACTGAAAGTGGCAGTTCCATGGTCTTGTCATGATTCCTCAATTATCAATTAATTTCCATGAACATGTCCCATATTCATTATATAGTTCCAATATTCTTCTAATTTAATTGGCTGTTTTATATAGGAAGGCAGGATTGGTGAATATTTACATTATTTATATGTTCTTTGAGGTTGAAGTCCATTATATAACAGCTATAATTTAAAATTAGAACTATAATCTGATTACAATCAGTAACAACTGCCCAATATTACATTGTGTTAGTCTCTCTCTGGAACTCAACATAGTTTCCTTTTTGGCAAAAAAACAAATTTTACAAATGACACATAGCATTTTAAAATGACACCTAGGACTTAACAGTCCATATTTAGAAAGGCAATATCCCTCATTTTTGGACTGATTTCTGTATATTAGGTAGATTTATATCCAGTTACACAAATCATAATAAAATTGTATTTAATTATTCATACAATGCATAATTAGGTTGTTTTAGAATTTAGGATTCTGGTCTTACTATTTCACCAACATATTCAACATGTCAATAATTAGATAACCTTCTGAATAAATTCTGGATCACTTACATGTGGGTTGTCTGAGTTTCATCAGTCTGAAAGGTATCAACACTGCTTCTCTAACAAGCTCAAACAAATCTTCTTTTACACTATTTTTCTTATTCCAGACAGCTTCCTGGGATTTTACTAGTACATAGAATGAATAATTATGTCAGAATTTGAGTTTTGATTTTAAAAAAAATGTACAAAGAGGTTTCCTGGACAAAACAAAATCCAAACTTATTTGCAGAGTAAAGCACAATTTTGATGAATTTGTATCTGAGACAAAGAAAATGCAAATCAATTGTGTGTGTTGACGCTATAGATATCAACCACAAAACTATGTCTCTTCTTGCAGAGTAGTTTTATTTAATTTAAATCAGAGGTCACCAACGGGTGGTGTGCAGAGCACTGGTAGTCCATGAGAAAATTTTGGTAGTTCGCAGTGCACCCATGTATGCAACAGGGGTGGTGACTGGTGGCGGATGGACTGATATGCACAGGGAGGGAGGGCACAGGGGATTCTGGCATCGGAGCCCTTCCCAGGTGTTTCCTGGACTGCAAAGGGTGGGAATAAAGGAATTTCTGAACTGGTGTTGCCTCTTGCCTCCTTCTCTGGCAGCCACCAAGCATCATCCTTCCCGCTGGGCATTTGAGCACTTCTGACGAGGAGGAAGCATGGTGGGAGGAAGCTTGGTGGCTTCCAAAGGAGCAATGAGCACTTTGCAGCTCCTGAGGGGAGGGGTCAAGCCTCCCCTTCACAACATCTTCACCTGAGGGCATTGCTGACCTGCCTCTTCGATGCGCAGACACAGGATGCAACACCAGTTCAGAGGTTCCTTTCCCCACACCCCCTTGCAGGCCACAGAACACCCAGGAAAGGCTCCGATGCCATGATATCCCATGCCCCTCTCCTCAGGAGCTGCAAAACACTCACTACCCCTCTGGCAGCTGCCAAGCCTTCTCCCATTGTGCTTCCTCCTCAGCAGAAGTGCTCACATGGCCATCAGAAAGAAGGAGGCTTGGCGGCTGTCAGAGGAGGAGACAGGAGGCAACACCAGTTCAGAGGTTCCTTTTTCCCCCTCCACACCCCCTCACAGGCCAGGGAACATCTGGGAAGGGCTCCAATGACGCGATCTCCCACGCACATCAATCCATTAACCACTGGTATCATCTCTGTTGCCCCAACTCCCTGCCAGCCATCTGGTCTTCAGAAAGTGGCTCATCGGCCTCTGGAGATCAGATTCTCACCATCCAGCAGTAGTTCCTTTCCCTCATCCCAGAACCCAGAGGTTCCTTTCCACCACCCCCACCCTTGGGGACAGAGAGAGGGGGAAAGAGAGATAGAGAAAGAGAAAGAGGGAGAAAGAGAGGGGCAAAGACAACAGAGAGAAAGAGAGAGAGAGATGAGAGATCCTGGTATTTTATTTTCTGTGGGAAACAGGTCCAAATGACTCTGAGTATTTAAGGTTGCAGAAACAGGCACCCCATTCTGTCAGTGGGAGTCCAGGCACTTCAGTGAGTGGCATGTTAGATTCATATTAGTGGCCCGCAGGATTTAAAATTATGAGTTTGGTGGTCCTTGAGGTCCAAAAGGTTAGCGACCCCTGCTTTAAATGTTTATTTTACTTTTGTTAAATTGAAAATTGAATTGGAACATTTAGAAAGTGTGAGTGTTGAGTGATATTTTCTTAAACATCTATCCAAATCTGCTTCCATGCAGAATATCAGGAATGTGGAACTTGAGATTTACTTAATAAAATTTACAAGCATTTCTCATCTTGGGCTACTCTAGATGAACAAGTCGTATTGGAAGGGGAAGGAGAAGTAAAAGGATATGAGACAAAGACGATTGGTAAAGATTCTGGATAGGTGGAATGATAAAAAAAAGTTAGCTTCCCTGAACTTTAATACTTTCACTGCTGCAGTTGTTACATCTGAACAGTATCTAGTAGCATTTGACAATTAACCTTAAGGCTAGATCACACTGGCCGACGGATGCAAAATGTATGCAAAAAGGACACAGCAGACGAGCAAAATTTCAGGGGAGGCTCCATCCGCTTTTGAGAGTTATCTGCTCTCAAAAGTGCCCCAAATTTGCATAAACAGAATGGAAAACAACGGAAAGGAACGGACATGGGGAGGATGTAACGGGGATGTAAAGCGGATGTTCGTAGGAAGCCTAGCGGATGGAAGTGGATGGAAGCGGATGACACATCCACAGGGCTTCTGGGGGAGAATAGCGAAGTGGATGCGTAGCAGAAGGAGCGGATGCGTAGCGGATCACACGGATGCATCACGGATGCCTATAGGATGCATAGCGGATGCGTAGCAGATGCAAAGCATTCACTGCGCATGCGGG
>BHFT01010737.1:0-17633 GCA_004320025.1 Laticauda laticaudata
TTTCCAATGGATGGCAAGCTTTTTTTAATGTTTTACATCCTCTTTGCATCCGTAAGTGCAGTGGGACTGGGCCTTAATTGCTGGGAAGGCTTTGTGAATTTTGTGGCAGAAATTTTTCTCTATGTAGGATTTCTTTATGAACCAAATTTGGACTTGCTGGGATGTCCTCTTCAAAAGTCTGGACTCTCATCTAAGTACAAACCAAGTCTGGTCTTCCTTAGCTTTTTGTTGGCAAAAAGAAGATGGGAATTCAACTCTTGACACATGTAGATCTGAGTTGTTTTCTTTTGCACTCTCTTTTAATGATTCCTCCAAGAAGCACAGAAATACACAATCATATGTACACACACTTCATTTCTTCAATAGGTGTTCACAGTCACAACTACTTGGACTATGTCTGGCCCTTTAGCTAACTTTGTCCCGCTCCCATGGATTTATTTTATTTTGAAGGCAACTTCAATTTTTATTTATTTAATTATGTGTGCACAATGTGCATCCCTTCACCTTCACAGCTGTTGGCCTTCCACAAGAGTCCCCATTTCTCATGGGGCGCTTTGGCAACATTAATTGCCCTCCCTGGATTTAGATCTTTTCTTCTTGCAGAGTATGGGGACCAGAAATCACAGATTAGAGCTGAACATTCACTTTCTCACACAAAAAATATTTGCTTTGTTGTCAAGGTGAGTCAAAGATGGATATTTTTTTTTTGTATTACAAGCCAAAATGAAGAAGAAAAATATCACCTTGGTGAAAACACACCTTTCAGGAACTTCAGAATACATTTTTGGGGGGTGGCTGCAGACATCAAAAGGATGGTAAGGCCTTTTGAAATCTGACACTGGTCCTCATAAGCAAGTCTGTAAGCCAGTGCTGTGGAATTTTGTTTCCATACAAGAACTTATTGGGTTGTTGCTGAAAGGATGCTAGAGGGCTGCAGACAAATATTCTACTCAGTTTGTTGCTAATGCACACTCAAGGCTTCACCTTCTCTTTTCTCCATCTCAATCAGTCCTGGGTCTACTATGCAAACATTGGCCCCACCACGACAGGGAGGGATATCACTCCCTGTTTGTAGACGATGCAGGCTTGACAAAGGCATCTTGTCCCCAGAAAGGGAGCCTCATTTCCACTCTTTGGAAGAGAAAAGCTGCAAGCAACAGTTGGACAGTGACCAGAGGCCATGGGAAAGGTGATCCTATTGCTGCCAGGCTTGAAGGTTCAACCTGACCCACCTGGCTTCTCTTTGTGGAAGAGGTGAGGAAGGCCCTCTTGTTCTTGACCCAATCTTTTTTCACTTCTTTGTTGATCTCTTATTCTCCCTCTGGTTAGCGTTGGTTCTTTTCAGTCCATGAAGCTGGAGTATCATGTCATTTGTATCAATATAATGGGCAGTCATTTCATCTCCTTTGTTAATAGAGAAGCATTCTACTTTATTGGAAATTCCTTTCTTTCCCTTTTTCCTTTCCTCTCCTTCCCTCCTTCCTTTTCTCTCTCTTTTTCTTTTTCTTCCTTCCTTCCTACCTTCCTTCCTTCCCTCTCTCTCTTTCTTTTTGTTCTTTCTTCCTTCTCTCTACATTCTTCTTTCTTTCACTTTTCTTTTCTTTTCTTTCTTCCTTCCCTCTCACTTTCTTTCTTTCTTTCTTTCCTTCTCTCTACATTCTTCTTTCTTTCTCTTTTCTTTTTCTCTCTCTTTCTTTCTTTCCTTCTCTCTCCATTCTTCTTTCTTTCTTTCTTTCTTTCTTTCTTTCTTTCTTTCTTTCTTTCTTTCTTTCTTTCTTTTTCTCCCACCCTTCCTTCTGTANCTTTCTTTCTTTCTTTCTTTCTTTCTTTCTTTCTTTCTTTCTTTCTTTCTTTTTCTCCCACCCTTCCTTCTGTATTTATTGTCATTTCCAACTTTTCCAAATGCATTTTCTATGAATCTCTTCCCTAATGTACATGACCAAGCTCTCAACATTAATTCTCCATGAAACTTTTTTTTTATTTAGTACAAATTTACCTGATGTTAATATTGTTGCATAAATTACTACAGTGAGATAAATTTCATGTTGCTAGCACTTTTTTTTTAGAACATATTAAAAAAAAACAATTTTGGATGTAACTTCATAAATCATATGTTTTTTTAGGCACATTTTCCAAATAATGGTGTTATTTATGCATGCACCAATTTTGACTGGAGAAAAATGAATCATATCTAACAGCCAGTCACTGTATACACAGCATGTCCATTGTCAGAGGGGGCAATGCAAATGGCTGAGCATTAGGCTCAAAGTTAAATCTTGTCAGACCTGGATTGTGTTGGGATGGAGAGAGATCAACAGGAATTCTCAGAGCTGTAAATGATAAAAGAAATCCTGGGGAAAAAAATCATAAACCTCCTGACCATTTCTGCAAGGAAACCTCATGAAATATCCCATGTAATCATCAAGACTTTTATCTGTATCAAGTCTAGAAAACAAAAGTTTGCTTTCATAACCTCCAACACTTGTCTACATCTTCACATAGTTAATGACTGATGATTGCCACTGTTTCTAAATATTATGGCAGAAATGAGGAGACTGTTAATGTGTAAGATAATTAAAAGTTCTGTGGGGATTGCATCAAAAGTTTTGTGGGGATTGCATTGCAGCATTCTAAAGTTAGTGCCCTTTGGAGTTTGGGGACAGTAGAAAGGCTCAGTAGAATAAAAAGCTGGCAAATAATTTCATTCATGGTTCAAAAGAAAACAGACGAAAGAGTTTTCCATTCAGTGAACTCATCAGTTAAAACCTTGAGTAAGATAGAGAATTGGATTAGAAGACCTCCAACTCAATGAAGAAGAAGAAGAAGAAGAAGAAGGAGAAGGAGAAGGAGAAGGAGAAGGAGAAGGAGAAGAAGAAGAAGAAGAAGAAGAAGAAGAAGAAGAAGAAGAAGAAGAAGAAGAAGAAGAAGAAGAAGAAGAAGAAGATGATAATACATGTGTCCTGGTGCCTGCTTCAAAAAGTATTCAGATAAACACTAAACTGTGGTAGCTGTTTTACATGTAGAGCACTGTCCATTTATATATATAAATGTCCATTTATAGAGTCTCTGCTGTCTCTTTTACAATTTGTCACCCCAGATAAAACTCCTGAAGATGTGTCTGAGGTACAGAGTCCCAAAGTCAAACAGTAAGGATTACACAAAGAGATCCCCAGTCTTTGAATGCCATCCTTCATACTTCCAGTCCTTTAGGCTCCATTTCACCCACCTTTCTGGTTTTTTTTGAAGAGCAATATGCATGGAAGCTTAAAAAAAACAACAAACACCTCCAAATGATATTTTGCATTTTTAATAGTTGTGCAGCGTTTTGAAGATTTTAAAAAAGCTACTGGTGGTGGAACATCTCTGCATAATCTCCTTTCATCTTGAAAGCATCCCATGATGCTTCTAAAAGGAGAGGACCCCTTGCTCTTTCACAATCCATAACCATCACTCAGATGGAAAAGCTGTAAGGAAAAAAGAAAGCTTACCCAGTCTGCGGATTAAGCAACGTTGAAGATAAAGACCAAAACTTAAGATGCTCAACGTGGCTGGTCTTAAAGCAGCAATTCGCCCGCACTGACATCTTTAAATCTTTGATGGACAGGAGATCTTGGGGAGGGGGCAGAATTTCTTAGCCCCTCTGGTAAGAAGTAATGTCGAGTTCTGATTCTGATTCTCTATCAGCTCTAATTTTCGAATCAGGCTGTTGCTGGAAAATGCTAGCCCACCTTGAGATGTCCACTTTGGATGAATTCAATGAGTTTGAAAGGGAAAAAAAGATACACATAGATCCTTCTTGTGCGCACAGGTTTTTTTTTCCAGTACAGAAATTTGGAAAGCTCCTTGCTATGGAGCAAAGAAAATGGATGGAGACAGAAGTCTGAGATGGATACAAGGAGGTGGTTTCTTGGCTTTCTTCTTATGGTTATTTATCGTGGTGTGGTCCTTTGCAGCTCATCTTCCTCATCAATTTGAAGAGCATGATTCCTGCTCCTCTCTCTGCAACAGAGGTCCATTGTTATCAAGAATCCCTTCTTCTCCTGGAGGGCATGATGGAATGGAGCTGCCTAGGAGGTTTTGGCATGAACTCATTTTGTGGAAAGAAGCAAGATAGAAGAGGGAACTAATGACATACTATGGTTTGGACACTTAAAAGAGATAAAAGGGATGGGAAGAGTAAAATTCCAATTGCCTGATAGGAAGAAGGGTGGAAGTAAAAAAAAAAAAGATCAATTGTCTTTTTCACTTGTTTCCTAACTTTTGTTTTTTATGATTTTGTTTTAATGTTTGATGCTTTTATTGTATTGTAATATTCATATATGCATACAGTAGAATCATACTTCTCTCCTCTATCTATCTATCTATCTATCTATCTATCTATCTATCTATCTATCTATCTATCTATCTATCTATCATCTATCATCTATCATCTATCATCTATCATCTATCATCTATCTATATCTATCTATCTATCCATCCACCCACCCACTCACCTATCTACCTACCTACCTTCCTATCATCTTTCTCTCCCTCCCTCCCTCCTCTGTCTCTGTCTTTCTCTATCTCTCTCTTCCTTTCTCACCTTTATGTGACTTCGTCAATCTTGGGGTCATCTCCCAGATTTCATCTCTGATGTTGCTGTTAGTTGGCATTACTCCTTCTACTCCTGGTCCTTCTCTACTACTGATTGATTGCCTGGTACCTGTCTGCCTATCTAGATCTGGAAGTCTTACAGGATCTTAATCCTGTCATTCTCCAAAACCTTCTGTAGAATCTCCCATCTGGACTTGGGAGAGTCTGGCCCCAGCAGAGATGGTGCAGATGTTCCTGTACAGAATCAGCTGCTTGGTTGTGCTGCTCATCTGTATGCTGTTCCTGACTGTATCTTACACCCTGCCCCTCAGTGTCAGACTGTCTCTGATGCCTCTCTGCACAATCTGCACCTGCCTGTCTAGTAGTAGTGGTAGACTTTTGCTTCAATGGACTTGGAGTTCTCGTGCAGCTGTGATCAGAGCTTCAATGCTGTTTTTTAGTCCAGCACTTTCCAGTCCCTGGTTGTGTCTGCCCCTTCAGCTATTTCTTGGTGATAAATCCCATGCAGGGACTTGTCTTGCTTTGGCACTTCCTCTGCTTGATCTTCCTCTGATATACATATATTAGAAGTGTATACAACTCTGTATAATTGCAATTCTTCTGCAGACCTGAACAATGCTTCAATGGCCAGGACATAAATAAAGGAGTTTGCTGTCACAAGATGGGAAATGGCCACTGGCTTATACAACTGTGAAAGGAGATAACACTGACATGAAGGATGGGCACTTCACCAGCAATTATCCATGATGATTTAGTCAATATCCCATAGTCAGAGGACACACAACTCAGAATCAATACTAGTTGCTGAAAAACAAAACTTTTGCCTTTGAATTGTGCTTATAGAATTCCAATAAGCAGCTGGTTATGCTGTATGGAATGAAAAGATGATCACTCTTATATTTGGATGGTTTTTGTGAGGCATGAAAAACCAGGTCCACACACAGAAATCCCAAAATACTGATTTATTGCTAAAGCCAATGTCCATGAATCTTCTCAAATTTAATGGTTTATACCTGGATAACACTAGATAAGGGGCAATGGCATTCAAGGGAAGTTGGAATTAATTCTCTTGTGACTACATAATGATTCTAGATTAATATCTCATTTAACTCCTCCCCCAGCTCTGCCTACCTCTCTCCTTCAATTTTCATCGTTCTTCCTTTTAGTTATTAACAATTGCAATAAGTGCCTGACAGGAAAATGTTTTTCATTGTGCTAGTGCTCTGAAGTCTTTCTGGCTTCCCAAACTTCCATGACTTAGGGAAGACTTTCATGGGGAATTTTCCATGAGGGGAACATCAACATTGACAAGATGGTAGATGGGGCACTCTTGCCCCTTTTGAAAGTGTGTGCATGTTTGTGTGGCAATGTACATATAAAAGAGGCACACAATGGAATGCTCTATAGATATAATGCTCTATAGATATAGATATATATCTATGGATAGATATAATGTGGTATGGGAGTCATTTATACAGATTTTTTTTAAAGTAGTTGAATAAGTGTATCATAAATGTGTAAATCATTTTTGATATATTTTTGTCTTCCTTTCATTGTCATATTGCATTAAACAAGTATATAGAGAGTAGTGATTATTGTTATAATGACATATGTTTCTTCTTTTGTCATTTTTTTTTTGTTTTTTCATCATAGCATGTTTATACATGTTCTTTTTTCCTTCTCTTTAACAATGTATGTAACACCATCACTATCACTATTATTTTGGGGTCTTTTCTTTTTTTCTTTGTTGCTCTTTGATTTATTAATTAAAAAGCAATAAAATAAATAAGGTTGGGACCTCTGTGGTGTTTATATCCAACAGCGAACTCGCTCCATTCAGCTGGTTTTTTATGTCAACATTTAGAGTTACTAGCTTAACCTCAGTAGATATTTAAACGGGGGTTCTTTTCAGCCATGAAATGCCAAGTTTCCATTTAAATGATGTCACTGTTTCTCACAAGATATACTGCCTGGGCACAATGGTCAGAAGTACAAATGGGATCTAAGCAGGTGAGAACTATATTCCCACTGCACAGAAGGGTACTACTGATAAGAAAAAATGTCCCTGTATAAATAAGTGTTGCACTGGTTTTTTGCATGGGTTTTTTTTGCTTGCAAAATGTCTTGTAAATTGATTCATAGGCTATGTATAAATCTCAGCTTGGTTCTGTTAGGAATGCCCTTCCCAATCACCCCAACTAATGTTATGTGTGGCATTAAAAGGGAGACAAGAATCTTTCAAAACAAGCTGAGCACAGAAACTAAATTAGAAAACGTGTTACAGAATTTATCTGCAGAAGAAGGCAGCTTAGCCACAGCCCACCAACTGTTATGCTGTGGTTGTCTTGTGAGTCAACCCATTGGGATTCAGTGACTCAGCCCTTCCTCCTCTTCTCTGGAACCTGAACATCACCCCATATGGATTTGCTCAGGAGTTTTGCCTGGCTGACAAAGACGGTTGAGGAAATATAATCCAGCCAGGTGCAGGCGTAATTCTGCATTGCCATGCAGTAGGATAAACCTCTTCTACTTATCTTTTATTGGCATGTATCAGTATCAGCTAGGTGTTGGGAGAGATGTATCACATGATTGTGTGTTTGCGTGGGTGGGTGGGTGCAATGCAAACATGCATGAGATGTTGAAATCTGTTGCCATCTCTGATGGAAAGCGGTTGGATATGAAAACACTATCTATCTATCTATCTATCTATCTATCTATCTATCTATCTATCTATCTATCTATCCATCATCTATCTATCCATCCATCACCTACCTATCTATATCTATCCATCCATCCATCCATCCATCCATCCATCCATCCATCCATCCATCCATCCATCTATCTATCTATCTATCTATCTATCTATCTATCTATCTATCTATCTATCTATCTATCTATTTATCTATCTAGATTTTAGATTGCAAAGTGAAACAATATATTAATAGATTACACCCCTCAAACTAGAGGTGTGAGTGGTTGGTATATTTGTGTTTGACAATTAAACAAAATTATATTCTCACGCAGAAATAACTTATTAGAGATGTGGAGAAGCTGAAAGGACTACTAAATATAAACATGAGGTTGTAAGGGATAGCATTGGTTGCTGTGTAATTCTTGTCCAGTTCTCTGGCATTTCATATTACAGAACAGTATTTTTCAACACTGGCAACTTCAAAGCTGTATGGACTTCAAGTCCCAGAATTCCCCAGCCAGTGAGGATTCTGGGAGTGGAAGTCCAAACATCTTAAAGTTGCCAAGACTGGGGAAACACCAGCTATATGAAAAACAACTCAGCTTCATTTTATTTGTCTCGTCTTTGATACATTTCTGTAGCAGTAGCATTTCAGGTCCAGGTCTCCCAGACGGTGGTCTGGGTGAAAGTCCAGCCTCCATCTGAACACTTGATACCAATGTGATGTAGACAGTATTTCTGGCTCTCCAAAGCACTCAGGCACCAGCAGTATTTTTCTTGTAGTAAGAAGCATGAAAATCTTCCAAGTGCTCAGATTTTTCTCTCAAAATTCTTTTGAAAGCTATTTGCAAATTTCTACTTTACAGTATGTCACATCGGGTGGAAGGGAAACACTGCTGTTATTGCTGCAAAGATAGTTTGCATAATTTATTCATACATATGTATGATTTCCATTCACCTTTCTTCCCAGAGGGCATGAAAGAGGCTTACCAGAAGAAGAAAATAAAACTAAACTCTGATAAAAATAGCTTGGATCACTATTAATTCAGACTGAAAAGCAGTGGCTGAAGAGGAAGCAGTTGAAGCTCTGCCTAAAACCAGGGAGGGGGTGGGAATGTTATGGAACCACATCTCACACTTCAGGAGAAACCCAGAAGTCCTCATGATGTGTCGATAACAAATGTTGGAAAATGAAATCACCTTCACGAGTTCATTTATTGCTGATCTAAGACTTGGATACATCGGTACCAAAGTGGGTAATCCTTTACTTTCCCATCTTAATCTGTTTAGAACTTCAGAACCAGCAGCTTCAGGAAACAAGCATCTTACAGATCAAGCCCCCAAAACTCTACAATGTTTAGGGTAGCCTATCCCACATTTTATAGCCATTGACGCTTCTGGGTATCTTCAAGAGTAGCTTTAAATAGGGCATATTGTCATAGTCATGTTCGGGGTGTTGCTTACTGTTAGATTGTTCATCTGAGACTCACAACAGCCCAGTCAAGGAACCATCAAGACCATCTCCGGTCTGTCTGGGGCAGCACCACCCAATCAAGGACAAGTGGTGGAAAAACCTTGTTCGTGGAAGGTACAAATATCCAAAGCCACCCTGTCTTGTTTGGGTTTAGTTGAAGCCCTTTGTACTCCACCCACAAACAGCCTCCAGGCACTGAGATGGGACCTCCATAACATTGCTCAGGCAACCCAGGATGAGATAGACAGCTGGGTTTCATAAGCATATTGATGATACTTTAGCCTCATGCAGATATTAGACAGGAGAATAGAAAGCGAGAGAGTTCAGCCTTAGGGAACTTCACAAAGTAGGGGTGCAGGCTGGATGTCTCCCCTCTATCAATATCAAGTGAAACAACCCTGCAACACAGTTCCAAGGGTGCTTTCTTCAGGGGGCAACTGGGCTTTCTTGTTTTTTCTTTGAAGACATTTTGCTTCTCATCCAGGAAGCTTCTTCAGCTATGACAGGATGGTGGGGAATGGAAGGATTTATATTCCTTGCAAACAGCTGGTCATTTGCATCCTTTTTGAGGGTCCTTGAGGCCACTTGGAGGTTTCTCTGTGTCTTCAGGGTCACCTGAATGGTGCTCCTAATTCCTGCCTTCTGCATTTTTCCCCTCTGGAAATCCATTCCTACTCCCACACCATTCCAAGGGTGTCCATCTTAAATTGTACAATAGCTAAAAGTCTATAGAGATTTTCCATCATCCAGGTCATTGTTATCCCAAAGGTGCACCATGGCCTGGATGACTGAGAATCTCTACAGGTTTTCTGCAACCTGTATCACACAGTGCATCCCAGTTCTGATGCTCAAAGCCGATTCAGAAGGATATATGGTCAATAGTATCAAAGGGCACTGAGATGTCAAGAAGAACAAGGATGGTTGCACTGCTCCCTCTTGTAAGAGCACTTATCAATGCTGTCTCAGTCCCTCACTTTGTCATAATACTGACTGTTGTATTTCTACCACATTACATCCCATTTGCCTCTTCTTCCTTTTTAACCAAGTTCAACCACCTTTTTAGTCTTTATTTGGAGCAGCGTGCCAAGGCAGTCTGGAGTGGATATATAAATCTGGATATCATGAACACATTAATGATGTCTCACCTGAAATCATCAGATCACTTTACCCAGGTGAAGAAGAGGAGAGAGAATGGAGGCCTGGAGCAGTTCACAAGGTAGGAGCAACAAGCATCCACACAACTTCTCCCAGTATGATCATCCATGAATTCTTCCAGGAGAACCTTGGCACATTTCATCACTAGCTCCTAGATCTTTCTCCATTTTGGATTTCCTTGGTGATGAAATCAAACGATTTAAGTTTTAGAGGTGTGTTCTGGCCTGGTAGACCTTCAGAGTAAGTTCTTTATTGGGGAGACTTATGGTTTCAACTGCTCTTTGTCTCTAGTTGTTTTTCTCAGAAGATATACAACATAGGCTGGTTGACAGATGCTAGGCATTCCTAAAAGATGACCGAGTGGGTGGCAAGATTTTTCATGCATGGCCTTATTTCCTTTCATGTTAAATATAACATGAAAGCTGAACATTGTTGACTGGGTTAATTGCCTCTTCTTGATGATTTTGCAACACATTATATATCCCTCCTTAACCTAGTTAAGCATGCCATGTGAACTGGGCTATGATGTGTAACCAGTGCTTGTAACTACATACAGATTAGAATCACCCACATCCACCAAAGATCTCACCAAATGTTCTTCTTCCTTAATCCTTGGAGAACAATCTATTTTTGTCAGAAATTCAGAAGAAATATTAACTACAGCATGAAACAAAATACTTTTTCTAGGCTGTTTTAAGTGTCCTCTTGGAACTGCAGCAGTCCCAACCTCTCTCTCTCTGGTGTAGCTTGCAGAGGAAACAAGCCACATGGGGGATTCTTACAGATTATCTTCTTAATGCTCCAGCATTGACAAATACACTCTGCTGGCACCTGATTTGTGCTTGATTGGATGCAGGCACTTGCTATGCATTTCCACCTCAAGTGATGCCAGAGAAATTTATATGGGTGGTTACCTCTCTGACTAGGCTTATCCATCATCATTATGGCCAGGTGTCACCATCCCAGCAAACCCAAAGAGAACAGATCACCCAAACTCTCTTGGCTTACTGGAAGGGTGCCTTAACCTTCACCGATTGATTTATTCATTATTTACACAACTTTGATCTCGCTTGGTGCGTGCATTTTTATATCTTGTTTGGCTTTGCTTCAGGTGGCTGCATGACTTCTGGGTCTTACTTTTTTGGGAACAGCTGTTACCCCGCTGCTGTAATGAGGGTATAAAGCATAGCAGAAGGCCACAGTTTGCTTGTTCTGAGTCAAAGAAATATTCATCCTTTCCATCTAATCTCATTTCATGCTCTAGCTCATCTCTCTTTCCATTTCTCCTTCTCTTCCCCCTCTCCATCTCCCAACAACACTCCCTCTAATGAGTAATCCAAAACAATTCATGCCACTTATAACAACCCTGTGTTCTGATTTTATTATTTCCTCCTATTGTTGTATATTTCCTGTAATACATTTATTTGCTGACACAAGGTGGGTGGGGTCAAGCTGTTCTCCAAAGCCCCTGAAGGCAGGACAAGAAGCAACGGATGGAAACTAATGCAGGAGAGAAGCAACCTAGAACTAAGGAGGAATTTCCTGACAGTCAGAACAATTAACCAGTGGAACAACTTGCCTCCAGAAGTTGTGAATACTCCAGCACTGGAAGTTTTTAAGAAGAGGTTGGATAACCACTTGTCTGAATGGTGAAGGTTTCCTGCCTGAGCAGGGGGTTGGACAAAAAGACCTCCAAGATCCCTTCCAACTCTATTATTCTGTTATTTTGCATCAAATTTCTCCTTAATTCTAGGTCAGGGGTGTCCAATCTTGGCAACTTTGAAACTTGTGGACTTCAACTCCCAGAATTCCTAAGCCAGCAAAGCTTTGGTGACTGAGGAATTCTGGGAGTTGAAGTCCACAAGCCTTAAAGTTGCGAAGGTTGGAGGCCCTGTTCTAGGTTGCTTCTCTTCTGGATGAGTGTCCATCCATTGCTCTATGCTGTCATCTGAAGCAAAGGCTTCTTTGTCTTCACTTCCTATTACAGTAACATTCATTTTTATTCCTTCTTTAGGCAGTCCCCACCCATCTCAATGCACCCAGGATTTTGGTTGTTATTTTCACTGTTAAGTCAGCAAAGGAAGCTGAGTGTCTGGGTTGATGGAATTATACTCATTTGCAGATACTGCTCAATTAATTTTGGAAATTACAAGCAATTAATTCTAATTACAGTTTTGACTTGCCCAGCCCCTTTCCTCCGTCCCTCCCTCCCTCTTTTATTTTTTATTTTTATTTAAATGCCATTGCTTCTTGAAACACTAGGCTTAGAGTGTGAAAGCTGAATTTTCCTCCTTTTTTTCATCGTTCTTGGGGACTCCAATATTAAATTGAAGTACATCATCTTTTCATCAGAATAGATAATTGTAATAACATTTAGAGCTTTAAAATCATATTTTCTAAAGTGGCATTTTAATATTTCTCCTAATTTGTTTACAATAGATTTTCAACAAAGCAGGATATGAATCAATAGAACTACTCCTCCCTATGTCCATTATTTTTCTTGTGAAGAAAAGAAAAATATGTTGCTTTTCTTATGAAGAAAACATAGTAATTAAAAAATGTCATTTGATATGAAGAATGCCTCAGAACGCTTATTCCTTTTGTATTCAAACCTTTTTGAATGCACTAATTATTCAAGAGCCTATTCAAATCATCCAATTGATGAGTGGATTATCTTTCTTTGAATCATTGATTCAAATGGAAAAGTCAATTTAATTTGAATTGAATCGTCAGTTTGAACTTCAGGATGGCTTCAATTCAGACGGATGATTCAGTGAAATCAAAAGTGAATTAGATAAAACATCTAATTATTGGACTGGTTCAAATGTATCTGATTTGATCAGACTTATTGAATTAGCTTGAATATATAGCTTGAACAGGTATTCAGCTGGATTTCCTTTAAAACAAATCTTTGAATCAAAGCATTTGCACAGCCCAATAGTGTTATGCATGCAAAATATTTCCTCTTTTAAACCATAATCAGATGACTACAAACAAACTCTTAAATGAGAAAATGTACTTCCAGGATCCTACCAAATCTCTGTGAAACAGTCAGATCATCATGCTTGAGAGGAAGAATGCAACGAGTGCCCCAAAATGTTGCACCACTAACTATTGGACTATAAAAATTATAAAAATGAAAAGAAGGAGTAGGGGAGGCATGATAGCAGCATTCCAATATTTGAGGGGCTGCCACAGAGAGGACGGGGGTCAAGCTACTCTCCAAAGCCCCTGAGGGCAGGACAAGAAGCAACAAATGGAAACTGATCAAGGAGAGAAGCATCCTAAAACTAAGGAGAAATTTCCTGACATTGAGAGCAATTAACCAGGGGAACAGCTTACCTCCAGAAGTTGTGGGTGCCCATCAGTGGAGATTTTTAAAAAATGACCGGACAGCCATTTGTCTGAAATAGTATAAATTCTCCTTCTTGAGCAGTAGGTTGGACTAGAAGACATCCAAGGTCCCATCTATTATTCTATGTTTTAATAAAGTGCAGAAACAGGATGGATAGAGAAAAACAAAGGTGCAGAAAGAAAAAAGTGGGGAAAAAACAAAACAAAACAGGGAGATGGCACACAAGCTAAAGAAGGAATAGGAAAAAAGAACAATATTAGCCTTAAGAGAGGACAGTGGGAGATTATGCTCCCAGATAGATGAAAAGAAAGTGATCAACCATTTTTTTTGTTGCTAATTTGTATATCCAGGAAGAAACCATAGAAGAGGATATCATCCAATACCTCAAAAAAAAAAAAAAAAATTTGCCTAAAATGTCAGATGTAGAAAAAGATTTTTAAAAAAAACAATAAAATAACTGTAAAAGAAATTAAAGAAGCAGTTGGGAAACAAAAAGCGAATAAAACCTCAGGGCCAGACAGGATACCATCAGAGTTCTATGAAGAATTTTAGGAATTATTAGAAGAATTAATGCTGGATTTGTATAACGAGGCTTTAGAACGAGCTAAAATACCGAAGACATGGACAGAGGCGTACATAACACTTATATACAAGGAACAGACAGACCCTCAGCAAATAAGAAATTGCAGACTGATCTTGCTCCTAAATGTAGACTGAAAAAAAAAAAAATAGAAGAGCCTTCTGATTTCCTTTGCACCAAATATAAACATTTGCAAAATTCTCTTTTCCTCAATGATTACCAAAAACCCAAACCCATCATTTTTTTTTTCTACTATCCATTTTCCATTGTCCATTTTCCCCCTAGTCCTTCAGTTTCATGAAAAAAATATATCGGGTTTTTTTCAGTCTGATTATGAAACATTTCATGAGAGCCAACTTGTGCAGATCTAAATTTCATAAAAAATTGTTCTGCCTCCTTGATCCACTAGAGGGGCAAGAACTAAAGAAGGTCAAGGAGAAACACAATGGGCAAAAGGACCTCGCCCTACAATGTAGGGGAACAGAGAGCTAATAGACCACTAGTAGCTGTGTCAGACAATTAAATCTTCCCTCATGTACCATGAAACTCTTTGGTGAGTTCCCACCATTTATTAGCATCAAATATCTAAGGCTGAACAATGGGTGGTTTTCATGACACAGTCGGTATTTCTACAGAGAAATTTTTTACAGAGCACCAAATCAATTCACAGCACAAGATTTGTAAAACACCTGGACCAGGGAAAATATTTGGGTAGGACCATGCAGAGGTCTTGGGATAGAACAGGATTCATCCTGCTAGTGAAAACATGTTCACCTCTCATGAAACCTCCAACCACATTGTGAATGCTCCCGCTGACATAAGAATAAATATAACCATGACTAGGAATATTTAAGAGAGCCTAGAATCTCATCTCGTAATACATTGGGGGTTATAATTTAAGCTGTCTTGGATTTGGATTGAGATGCATTATCTTAATAAAGATTTACAGCTTTTCTATCTTAAAACATTCATCTGGGGATCTGCACCTGCCTTTCCCCTGATGTACATTTTCCATTGAACGGGAAATGTAGCTGCTTTGTCTGCCTGACCCACTTTCCAGCTGGCTGCGGGTTTCATAGGCAGTCCACATCCCCTTGGGTTAGTTGAGAAGGCTGCCTATCCCAAATCCCATTTGTGTCCAGTTCTCTAGCATGGGTCAAAACAAATGAAACACTGTCCCCATGTTTACCACACAGAAAAAACATAAAACACATAATTATCCCCATAGCTGATGCTTTCCCCCCTTCCTTTAGAACTGCAACAGGGAAGCAACAATCTGAAACACCTTCAATTTTGCAGAAATCAATACAGGAGATTTACTAAATACATGCCTCTGTGGAATTTTGAAATCTCTCAATTATCCAGCTAATTTTGCAAAGGATGGGCTGTTAAATTTTTGCATGCATCAGATTCTAGCAAACACTCAATTGATTTTCTTTCTTTCTTTCTTTCTTTCTTTCTTTCTTTCTTTCTTTCTTTCTTTCTTTCTTTCTTTCTTTCTTTTTCTTCTTTTGCTTTCATAGGCAGAATGGGAAGGCATGTCTGTTCCAGGATCAGGATGCATGCAAAGCACAAGCATAACCATCCCCTTAACTGTATTGCTTTCTGGGCTTTGCAGACAAAAGCTTGTCCAGGCAAAGCAGGGAAACTGAGGTTTGGGTATTCCCCTTCCCCCATTTAGCTGGGACTTAAGTAGCTAATAAGGAATTTTGCTTCTCTTAATTGCTTTGATCTGCATAAATGTGGTTTTTGAGGAAGACGGTATCCTTCATTTCCATGTGTGCATACATCTGTTTAGTTGAGCAGGATTCTGGGTGCAACATGGTCTCATCAACTCTGTTCTTGCCAGAAACGGGCCAATAACTTCGAGATTGTAAATGATGCCTCTTAACTTGTAAAGCCTTTAAAACCCTCTTAATTATGTATCTGCCAGATCAGCAAAATTAAAAAGAAGGGGGACGGGTATGTGTGTGTGTTAAGTAAGTATCTCTAAGCACTCCTGCTTCAACCATCCAGGCTCAAAGGAGATCAAGCTGTTTGTCCTTATGCCTTCAGTCCTTTGGCTAAAACAACCAGGACCATTTCCTCACCCTAATTTTTCATTGTCAAGAACTCAAACAGAATTACTGATATGGAACAATCGTATCTGTCAATCTTACACTCCCAAACCATACGTTTTTTGGATTTTCAGTTTTGCTTTTGTATGGCTGTGTTGTTGAGAATGGATTCCTCAATTTCTGACCTCTTCAAGGTTCCTCCCAACTTTGTTATTTTGTTCTATTCTATTCTATTCTATTCTATTCTATTCTATTCTATTCTATTCAAGAGAGATGGGGCTGTTGTGAGTTTCAGACAAGCAGACCAGCCATAAACAACAGTCCAGGCAAGGAACCATCACAATCTTTCCCACTAATGCTGACAGGACAAGTCCCATATATATATAAAACAAGAGAAAGTCCCACTTTTCTGATTCAGCAGAAATATATTAACAAAGGGGGGATGGTGAGGTAATGAGGTGCAGACAATGGTTTCTGTGAGTTCGACAAAATGGTCTAACAATTGAGATGGCAAGGCAATCTTCAAAGAATATAAAATGTGGCATTGACTTGGAGGGAAGTCAGATGACGAAGTGTAACTGGAAATTGGTCACTTAAACATGAGCCAGCTGTGTACGACAGCAGCCAAAAATGCCAATACAATCCTTGGTTGTATAAGCAGAAGCATAGAATCAAAATCACATGAAGTATTAATTGTGCTTTATAAAGCCTTAGTAAGGCCATACCTGGAATCCTGCATCCAGTTTTGGTTGCTTTACAAAAAAAGATGTTGAAAGAAGAGCAACTAAGATGATTAAAGGCCTGGAGACAAAAAGATATGAAGAACGGTTGCAGGATTTGGGTCTGGCCAGTCTAGAAAAAAGAAGGACTGGGGGCACATGATATCAGGAGTCCAGTATTGGAGGGGCTGGCATAAAGAGTAGCGGGTGGGTCAACTTATTCTCCAAAGCACCAGAAGGCAAAACAAGAAACAATGGATGGAAACTAATCAACATGGAATTAACAGTGAGAACAATTAACCAGTGGAGCAGCTTCCCTTCAGAAGTTGTAGGTGCTCCATCACTGGAGGTTTTGAAGAAGAGAATGGACAGCCACTGCATATGGCTGTATGGTATATACAGGTCTCCTGCCATGAGCAAAGAGTTGGACTAGAAGATCTCCAAGGTCCCTTCTAGCTCTATTCTGATTCTGATTGAGTTTATAAAGGGAGGAAAGGAGGGGCCATTTTTTGCTGGTATAGTTTCCTGCCAATGAGACTTTCAGATAAATGCAAATACATCTTTTTGCCTTAAAACCTCAACATTCTAATTCCAATCAAATATTCCTAGACCTCTATTTTCATTTGAAATGGACCACTGTTGAGTTTGCACATTGATATGAAATGTGACCAAAATACAATTAAAGAATAAAAAACAGAGGTAGGGGAGGGTGGTAGAAGGAGTTTAAAACGAAGCTCAGTTGGAACTTGAACTCAAATCGAATGAAGCAAAATAGAATTTGACTGCTTCTGCTATATAGTAAAGTGATGGTTTTTGATAGGAAGGATCAAAGACTAAAAGTACAAAAATCAATCTTCCGAATTCAGAAAATCCTTAAAGTACATTGCAAAATATAAGTTGTCTCATACTTGAATTTTCAAGCTTCACTGGCAAAGAGATTAAAGCCCATGTCACACCGAACCAACGGATGCAAAGAGGATGTAAAACGGACAAAAAAGCTTGCCATCC
>BHFT01010738.1:0-12557 GCA_004320025.1 Laticauda laticaudata
TTATGCAAATTCGGGGCACTTTTGAGAGTGGATAACAACGGATGGAACATTTTCTCATCTGCTGTGTCCTTTTTACATACTTTTTGCATCTGTCAGGCAATGTGACAGGGCCTTAATTAGTTCATCTAGTTGTGTCTAGTGTCTTGGTTTTCCTGGGTGGGCTGATAATAGCCAATAAGTAGCCAGTTGAAGACCAGTTATTTGGTTCTTACCTATCTGTCTTGAATATTAGATGGGCAAAATGCAAAAGAAACACAAAAGATCAAAATGATTGATTGTTTACATATTTTTATTCAACAAGAGGAAAGAATTTTTTTCAAGGGTTTAAAAAAAACCAGCTCTTGAATAAGACACCACTCTTCCTTTGGTCTTCTGGAGTTCCAGGTTTCTAGTGAGTCCTCCAATGATATTTTACAGGTGGGGGTGGAGGTGGAGGAGGACGAGGAGGGGGTGGGGGAGGGGGTGGGGGTGGGGGAGGAGGAGGTAGATGGTGCCANGGGGTGGAGGTGGAGGAGGAAGATGGTGCCATTTAGGAGGTGGAGGTGGAGGTGGTGGAGGTGGAGGTGGAGGTGGTGGAGGTGGAGGTGGTGGAGGCGGAGGAGGCGGAGGTGGTGGTGGTGGAGGAGGAGGAGGTAGATGGTGCCATTTACGATGTGGTGGAGGAGGTGGGGGAGGCGGAGGTGGGGGTGGTGGAGGCGGAGGTGGGGGTGGGGGTCGGTAATGCCATTTAGGAGGAGCAGGAGGTGGTGGTGGTGGCAGCGGCGGCGGTGGCGGCGGCGGTGGTGGCAGTGGTAGTAATGGTGCTACTGGTAAAGGTGGTTGACAGCAAATATTTGTTGTATGTGCACAGCCACAGCCTGATGTAGGAAGCCAGTTTGGTGGACACCTTTTAAAGCATCGCCCATAGCAGTCTTGAACACATTGCACTGGAAAAGCTGTTAAAAAAGGAAGTCCGAGGTTAGACTAAACATTGCTTTGGATGGAAGAGAATATTTACTGTAATTTAAACAGGTTTTAACTATGGGGTTACCTAGTTTGGTTGTGAAACATCTGCAAGGAAACAACCAGGCCTTAGTTTTGGATCATTAGAAAGAAAAGGAAGGATTTGGGGCAATTCTATTCATGTGAAGTAAGCTATAGCCAATTTTGGTCCAGTATTCAGTGCGATGAAATGGATTTCTCATTCAAGCATTTAATCAGGTGATCAATCAATATAATCTATGTCTAATCAATATAATCTCATTAGTTTGAAATTATTTCCACAAAGAGAAACTCATCTGGCCTCAATGGAAAAACAACAAGAACATGGGGGGAAAAAAGCTAGTTGGGATAAAATGAACAATTTGCCCCCAACACTCCATTCTCTTTAAAATTCCTACTCTTTAGGAAGAGCAACAATTGGAGTTCCTTCTCATGTTCAACTTGACTTCCAATAACTATATGGACACATCCATGTTCCTATTTTGGCCACATCATAGAAATGATTTATCGCACCATTAAAAAAAAAAAATCAATTCCTGGTCTGGTCTACAGCCCTGGCTTTTCTTGAGTGTGTCCTTTCCATGTATTAATGAGGTCTAATTCTCTTTGACAGCCAAGTGCTGCCACCTGCTGTGACATGTTAGGAATCAAAATAGTTTAGGAAAAACAAAGAATGGATTAATATTTCACTTGTTAGTCATTTCATTTAGCAATGAAGTAACTCAAATAGTCTCAGTCATTAAATTATCAGCAAAGTGAACTTTTTCAGGAAGGATCATGGTAAGTTTTTTTCCTGAAACCCTCAGTCCCTGAGCTGCTTTGAGATCCTTGTCTGAGACAATCCTCCTGTTTTCTAGCAAAATCTGCAGAACTTGATGGTGGATCTGGGCAATTTTTTAAAAATATAGTAATCAGACCCCCAGCTTCAGCATATCATCCCAAAACTTTTACATCTCCTCTAATAATCTCATAGTTTACAGAGGGATTGTCTTGGAAACAAGTTCACGATCCTTGTTAATTCCATCCCATGTTGTGGCTTTCTTTTTTTAAGTTACTCATAATTTGTCAGCTAAGAGAAGAATTGGAAAGTAGAATGTGGAATCAATGAGCAGAGAGAGACCCCTGGGAGGCAAGGATGAGATCCCCTTTCATATTGCATTATTGAGAAATCTCATTTCTGAATCCTCCTGAATATACTTGAAAATTTCCCCACAAATAAGGAGCTAAAAGAATAAAAAATGAAATTATTTGCAAGAATCTTGTAGGAATTCTTCTGCACATGGAGGAGTACCCAAGACTATTGCCTATTTAAGTAATCTAAAAGTTCAAGTCAACTAATTTAGAACTGGGACCATCTCATCCAGCAGCATTTGTGGATCAAATTTAGCAGGTCTGAATTGTTTAGGAGCTATTTCAGATTCTTTAAATGTCAGGCTCACCCCTTTCTCCAGAATTAGCACTTTGAAACCAAGAAAAGACATATTTTTGTTCTGATCCCTAATCCTGCCTCCAAAGGAAATACAGTTATCAAACAATACAATTAAACAATCTTTGAGTAAAAAGGTAACTGAATAATTTAATCCAAGGATGGGGAACTTTTGTCTCTTTAGATGTTTTCAGCAGCTTTAACCTGCATAATCCTTGTAAGGAATTTGGGGACTGTAATTCCACAACATCTAGGAGAATTAAAGTTCCTTATCTCTGATCTAATCCTACCCTTCTATTCTCTAGAGACTCTTAATTGAATTCCCTTGTCATTACCTTCAGAAGTTATGGCAAAAAGCAAGAGCACACCCAAAGCAAGGAGAATGATCCTCATGGTCAGAGGCTGGTTCAGCCCTTCCTTGATGAGAGATGATCTGAGGAAGGCAAAGATGCCTGCTAAGTCAGATGAAGAACATAGTCAGGAGCCCCAGCATTTATGGAAGTTCTGATGAAATGGGGGAGGAGGAGACAATAGGTGGATGATGCTTGAACTATTGTCTTGGAACTCTTTGGTGTCATCCTGACCTTGACAGACTGCTGTTCATTGCTCCCAATCATATCTTGAATAGAGGAAGAATGGCTACCATTTCTCCAAAAGCCGGAACTCACTATTCTCCTAAGCCGGATCTCTAGTTTTAAGCAAATGAAACTGTTAAATGAATGGTATCTTAACAGTTTATGGGATCAAAAATGTCAAACGCACCTTGAAAAGAATAAAAGCAGAAAAGATCAAACTAAAGATTAAGCTCTTTGAAGGCCAGTGAGCCAGAAGGACCTGAACAGAAGTTTCATATGAAACAAAAGAATGTGCAATGCTGAAGGTTTGCATATCGATGTTGGCTTATGTTTTCTCCTAATACTAATCACCCATCAAAATATCAATCAGATCAGGAATACATTTTTTCACAAACAAAGCTTAAATTAGGCCCACTGGAGAAGACCTTTTCCAATCTTAGCCTCCTCCTCACATATTTTTGTCTGTGTATCCTACAAAGTTGTGCGTATCCTACAAAGTTGTGCTCAGTCCCTGCAAATTCTGTTGTGAAGAAAGGGTTGAATTTTCCTCTTAAACCAAGCATTTTCAATTTGAGTTAACACTAGCAATAGGACTTACTTATATACCACTTCATAGGGCTTTACAGCCCTCTCTAAGCAGTTTACAGAATCAGCACATTGCCCCCAGCAAGCTGGGTCCCCACTTTACTGAACTCAGAAGAACGGAAAGCTGAGTCAACTTTGAGCTGGTCAGGGTCGAACTCCTGGAAGCAAGCAGTGAGTTAGCCTGCAATACTGCATTCAACAGTGCACCACCACAGCTGCACCATAACTAACGGAGCTAGTTATGGCAGTGGTTTTATCTGTCTTTATAACATTTTAACTGTTCATTTTTTATTGGTAGCTGCCTTGAATTCCATGTTTTTTAAAAGCAGGATATAAATAATAAAATAAAATATATACATGCATGCAAAAATCCAATGTATACTGCATCTTTTGAGATCCAATCTGACTAAGCTTTGCTGTGATGATTGAAACCAACAGATATGTACATCCCATATCCTAATTAGTGAATGCCAAAGGAAATCATTATGTGAAAGAAAATGCCAAAGAACCAAGCAACTAGGCACAATGGCATTTGTGATTCCTAGAGAGTTGAGGTTCAAAACTGAAATGAAGACAAAAACAAACATATGCCCAAATTATTATTGTCCTGAATTATAGCCCTTAGTTTTTGGCCATGGTCCATTTCCAATATGAAGAAATTATGATTAGTGATTCTCTTTAATCACTCTTTAATCACTAATCACTTTAATCACACCTTTTTTTCTTTTCTTTCCTCAGAATATCTTCAGAATATCTAGCTATATAGATTGGGATCTGGGGTGCTATTAGCATCAGGGTATGAATAAATGGAAATTATTTGGACAGGGATCACATGAGATTCTGCTAATCTCACATGACATCTTGTGAGATTTCAGGGTGAAAAGAGAATGAGGTGTTTAAGCCCTTCATACCAAAATGAGCAATGCCAGTCATCATGGTCTTGGATCTTGATGTTGCAGACTACATAATATTTGCATTTCAGGTTTAGGAGCTGATCATCTTCCCCCTAATATGAGAAAGATTTCCCTTCTACTATAATCCTAGCAATTTTTTTATAAACTCATTTTTTTCTTTACTGTTATACTTTAATTTTGTTTATCGTAGCACATTAAGCATTAAGAAAGTTATAAATATGGCCTACTTTGTGTTGATTTGAGATTCAGTTCAAACTGTAAAATCAGCATGTCTTACTCCTAAAAAAGTCTTATGTCTGACTCCATAAAACAATCTAAAAGAAAAAAAGAATTTTAGACAATTCTGCTGTATAAATGTATCTATTTCAGGATAGTTTTAATTGCCCAAGGAATAACAATAAAAAGAAGAGATTTCTGGACCAAAAGCACATAATTTTAAAACACAAGTTCTTTATTCACACTGAATTGGAAGCAACTATAAAACAACTCAAAATTCAGGTTTATTCAGTATAATAATAATAATAATTACCAATCTGCAGAGCGAGCAATAAACAGTAGAAAATGTAGAGATTATTGATGTCAATGAAAAACAACCAGAATAGTTGCTAAAGAACTGCAATCATTGCTGATTATCAGTAATTAGTTGGAATAATCAAGGACTGAAGGAAAGGAGCTGAAAGAACATGTTTGCCAAGATTTGAATCAAATTACAAGGAAATTTGGCTAAAACAGTGACAAATATGAATGAAGCTGTTAAAATTCTTCTGTTAAAATAAGCTGAAACATTAACTGAAATGAACTAGTTGATGTATGCCACAGCTTATATAACCACTGAAGAACTAAGGCTTAAAATATGAAGGAATGAAGTTATGAAGCAAGGAAAATCTGAACGGCAAATGAAATTGGAATTGAAAGTAGAGAAAATTTGCATAGATTTAAGGAATTTGAAGAAAACTTGAAAAATAAGAAAATCAAAACAGAGTGATTGAACTAACCTGGACAGAAAAGGAAGCACAGAAATTGTAGAACAATTGAAACAAAGCTATATGACTATTGCAGAGACGACCAACTGATATGATAATCAAATAATTCAGTTTCATGAAATTTTGCAATTTAAAGTAAATCGGCATCAATTCTACAAAAGCCTTGAAAATGGGAAAGGATGAACCATTGATCAATCTACACAAGACTGGCAGACCAGATGAATTGGGTTTTGGAAACATTAGAAAATAAAACATGGCTAACAAATGGAAATTTCTAAATCAGAAGGAGAAGGGAAATGAGCCTGGAAAGAACAGACCCAAAACCTGTTTTCCAACAAGCTACAAGATACTTACAGGTAAAATTGCAAATCAAATATACATTTTTTTTCCTGTAGAATTTCAGGTGCCCAGGTATACAATGCCAGTCACCTCAAGGAGGGGCTGGAATGCAACCTCATCATGGGCTTCCCAGATCCAGAAACATGCCCAACAACACGCAGATGTGCCCTACTTCATCGTGGGGGATGAGGCCTTCTCCCTCAGAACCTACCTCATGAAGCCCTATCCCACAGCTATTACCCATCCCACAGGTATCCCTGCCCATTCCCCCAACTATCCTTACCCATCCCACAAGCATGCAAAGGCTTAAACCATTTCTAAAAGTTTCCACCAAGACTTTATTGAACAAAAAAAAATGAAGCAAGTGTGTGAAGCAAAGATAATCTTTATGAATAACAAGCTGTAAAAGAAAAATCACCCAAGTCAAGTGTCCAAAGCAAAAATAAAGTCAACAGGTAGCCACCCAGTCTCTGGCACTCTTCTTGGTCACTCGGAGGCGTGCCCAGTCTCAGGGGTGAAGGGTCCAGGTGCTGTGGAGGTGGCTGGTGCTGGAGTGCTGGTCTGAAGCACCACTGGGGTGCCTGGCCCGCAGAGGACAACAGGAACGATGTGTTGAGGAAGTTCTCAGACAGCTGGCTCAGCCCCGTGATGTTGAGAGCCCCTTCCTCCATGACATGGGGTGTCAGCCCCAATACCGATGACAGATGTACTGAGGCCGGGCTTGGCTGTGGGTGGAGGAAGGAGCAGTGTAGTGGGACTGTCTGGTCTGCAGCTGGGTGAGGACTGGCGTCGGTGGCATCTGTGGCATGGGTGGCATCTGTGGCATGGCTGGCATCAGTGGCGTGGGTCGCATCGGTGCATCAGTGGCACCGGTGGCATCCGATGTACCTGTGCCTGGACTGGAAGTGCTGCCTGTGCTGCTGTACCTCCTGGTAGCCGTAGCCTTGGTAGGGGAGGGCCTGTGGAAAGCTTGGAAGGCAGTGACATCACCTGGGGTGGAGGAGCAGGCCTGGACTGGGTGGGAGCAGGTTCATCTTGGTCTGGAGGGTGATCCTGTTCTTCACCACCTGGTACTGGGGTTCCGACATGTTTATGAGGGTCTGGTTGATATAGGTGAGGAAGGGCTTGCGCTTGGAGGATGGGGCATCGGTGTGTACCAGCTGAGAGTGGAGATCTACGCTGCTCCTGATGATGTCTCTTATCTCCAGCAGGACAGTGTGGCTCTGCCCCTCCGGTCTGCCTCTCTGCCTTTCTGTGGAGGTGGAGCTGGGGGTGGATGTGGGTTGGGCTGTGGTGGAAGTGCCGTGTCCTTTCTCCCACTGCGCCAGGGTGTCCTCCATGCGCTCCGCCATGGGTACCACAGCTGTCGGGGAGGTCTCCATCATGGCACGCTCCACAGATACCTGCCTGGACACAGGAGCTGACTCTTGGCCAGAAGAGGACTGGCTCTCAGCAGGCTGCCTGAGAGAGAGGGTTGTGAGAGGGGCTGCTCCTCGGTGGCGGATCTCACCCTCCAAGAAGCTGCACTTGGCCATCACGTAGGTCACTCTCTGTCTGTCAGCTTGACCGCGGCTGGCCAGATTTCTTGAGGTGCAGCTTCCGTACACAGGTGTGCATGTGCTTCCACAGCCGAGGAGCACCTCCGACGTGTAGCCCAGGCTCTCCGCCTTCTCTCTCCAAGCAGCCTGCTTCCTCTTGGTGTCTCGATAGAGCCTGTGTCCTTCCGCCAAAGGTATTCATTCTCCCTCAGCCACTCCAGCACCTCTTCCTCATGTTCCTCTTCTATGGTGTATTGCCTCCTCTCCCCTTCACGCGTCTGCCTCTTCCTTCCTTTGGCAGGGCTCAATGGGCCCTCATCAGGGGGGCTTTGAGGTTGTAGGGACTGCTCCTCCACACCACCACCACCAGCAGCAGCAGCAACAACAGTAGCAGCAAAAGCAGGACCAGCAGGACCAGCAGCACCAGCAGGACCAGCAGGACCAGGAGCACCAGGAGCAGGACCAGGAGCACAGCAGGACCAGCACATAGCACCAGTAGCACAGCAGGACCAGCGATCAGGAGCACCAGCAACACCAGCAGTACCAGGAGCAGCGCCCAGTAGAGTAAGCACCAGCAGGACCAGCAAGACCAGGAGCAGCGCCAGCAGAGCAAGCACCAGCAGATGCACCAGCACCAGGAGGAGTGCCAGCAGAGTAAGCACCAGCAGAAGCACCAGCACCACCGGAGCAGTGCCAGCAGAGTAAGCACCAGCAGAAGCACCACCACCAGAAGCAGCATCAGCAGAAGCACCACCACCAGAAGCAGCATCAGCAGAGTAAGCACCAGCAGAAGAACCCCACCAGAATCAGCATCAGCAGAAGCACCACCTCCAGAAGCAGCATCAGCAGAAGCCCAGCACCAGAAGATCAAGCCCGGGCAGCAGAGCCCCAGCAGAAGCAGAGTCAGGGCCAGGGGTGGGAGGGTGGCCCTGTCCCTCTTGCCAGGGCTGGCAGCAGATGGCAGAGGCTTCCATTTCTTCCCCATGGTTGCTGGCTGGCTGGCAAGCTGTGTCTGGAAGCAGGTCTTTCCTCTGAATGGTGACCCTGCTTGAGAGCTGCTTCCCTTTATATCCGCGGGGCTGATGCAATGCATCCTCCCCGCATGCGCAGTGAACGCTAGGCATCCGCTAGGCATCCGCTAGGCATCCGCTAGGCATCCGCTAGGCATCCACTAGGCATCCACTAGGCATCCGCTAGGCATCCGCTAGGCATCCGCTAGGCATCCGCTAGGCATCTGCTAGGCATTCGCTAGCATCCGCTAGGCTTCTGCTAGGCTTCCACTCTGCATCCGCTTCATCCACTCGGCATCCGCTGTGCATCCGCTTCATCCGCTTGGCATCCACCTCTGCAACCGCTCTTTCCGTTCCGTGTCCACTTTGCTGTGCTCTCCCGGAAGCCTTGCGGATGTGCCATCTGCTCCCATCTGCTTCCATCCGCTAGGCTTCCATGGAG
The DNA here is from genome assembly GCA_004320025.1 of Laticauda laticaudata. Classification (NCBI taxonomy): domain Eukaryota; kingdom Metazoa; phylum Chordata; class Lepidosauria; order Squamata; family Elapidae; genus Laticauda; species Laticauda laticaudata. Next base: position 8,794 of record BHFT01010738.1, read on the forward strand.
CATCCGCTTTCCATCCGCCCTACATCCTCCCCCGTCCGTTCCTTTCAGTGTTGTCCGCTCTGGTTATGCAAATTCGGGGCACTTTTGAGAGCGGATAAACGGATGGAACATTTTGCTCGTCCGCTGTGTCCTTTTTACAAACGTTTTGCATCCATCGGCCAGTGTGACAGGGCCTTAAGAAGAACAAAAAGCCACCTTGCTTGGAACTGCTTAGAATTTCTTAGATTCAGCCTTAATAATTCTTAGGTCCTTAGAATTTGAATTATCAAATTTTCACCAGTTTTAGATTATGAATTTAATTGTAGATTACCCACACATAAAAATGATATGCTTAGAAAATATGCATATCAATAAAGCCACACTGCACATATATACTATTCAGAAACATTATGATATCATAGCTTCTTGGGAAGAAATTGATGCATGTGAAGGCCAGCAGTAACTAAAGAACTGGCAGCTGTGAATTCATAGTTTTAGTATTTATGTATTTATTAAATTTATATCCCGACCATCTCACTGTTGCAGTGATTATTTACCATAAATCTTTAACATCGTCAAAGAACTTTTACCTATCCCAGGTCCTTGGAAAGGATCAACAGAAATGCCAAATCCAATCTAAACAGGTGACTTTGTGACCAATCATGATTTACCATCATCATATTCATGGGAGGGATTTCTTTAAAATTATTATAAAATGACTTTTCTATTATCTTTTATAAAAATAACTAAAGAGGCATGGGATGTGATTGTTCTTGCTTTAATTTTTAAATACATTTTTGTGCCACTGTGTGGTGCTCAATAGCTTTCTGTCATCCTAAGCACCAAAAATTGAGCTGAAAGTTGCTTATAAACTGTTCAACCTCCACATATGCTTTTTAAGTTAATTTTAATTATTTCTATTTTTATTGCAGTAACCCCTTGTCAGATCACAACAAAGACTGGACACTGCACTCACTTCTTAAGTAACCTACTGGATACATTTTGTCCTGGTTTTTCAAATTCTCAATACAGGTAGAGATTACTTAACAACTACCCTGGATAGGAACTGTTCAAAGTTATGATGGCATGAAAAAAGTTACTTTATGACTAATCCTGAAGCATTTGAAATGTGGATTTACAGGTGGCTGTTACATATAAGTTGGGTTGACAAAATCAGAAATGAGGAGGTGATAAGCTACCTGGGAAAGCCAAGAGAAATAATCAAAACCATTAAAAAGTGAAAGTTATAATATTTTGGACACGTGATGCGACACCCAGAAAAATACAGCATACTTCACTTAATCCTCCATGGAAAGGTTGAAGCAAACAAGGTCCGTGCAGAAGAAGAACATCATGGCTTCAAAATCTAAGGGATTGGTTTGGTTAAAACTCAGCAGTACTATTTTGTGTGACTGTTGATAAAAATAGGTTCGCCAACATGATTGCCAATATGCAATGGCGGATATGGCACAAGAAGAAGATGATGACTAATCTTTATACTCACAACTGCCATAGCGTGTGATCAACATTTGGGCATTTTGCAACCAGCCGGCGTTTACAACTATCATAGCATCCTATACTTATAGGATCGCTATTTGTATTTCACAGCCAGTTTCCAACAATCAAAGTTAATGGAGAAGCTGGCAGTGAATTAATACATTATGGTCATTGATGTCTTGTTTAATAACTACATCACTTATGAACCAATTTGCTGATCCAATTGTGGTCGTTAAGCAAGGACTATCTGTAGCTTTGTATAATAAAATGAATCCAGCTTCATTTGACATTCAGGTCCTCACATCAAACCATATACAGTACTACCTGCTAGCTTTCTTGTCGATTTTCCCATCTTTAGTAAATATTCTAGCAAGTTGCAACAACTTATCTATTTAGTTTAGTTTAGTTTAGTTTATTATTGCACCTCATACAATGAAATCAAACACTATCTTCAGTGCACATCATGACATGACCATGAAAAAAAACACAAACACACATCCTTCACCCTCCACACATTGAACCGAAAACCCCCAACACCGCACCAATATTGCACTATACATATATATACTTGCTATAGAGGGGTGCTTTTTTTTTTTTTTGCTNGGGGTGCTTTTTTTTTTTTTTGCTGTTTGTCATTCATCTTTGCTGTTTGTCATTCTTCACTCCATTTTTAAACGTTACCTTTGCCTTATTCTTCATTGGATCATATAAATGAACATTATATGTTAATCATTATATGTCAATCAACAAGGTTTCATATGCATATAAAGAGTACATGTGCATTTGCATCTCCAACCATAACAAATATGCTTTATATATTTCTCCAATATTGCATCAAATAATTAAAGGGATTTCATATACATAAATCTACTCCCTGCTCAATATTCTATTCTCATGTATGCTTAACTTATATATTGCTTTTACACACTTCCGCTCCATATTTGCACAAGACATCCCATAATTTAATCCTATTCATTTTACCATAAACTGTTTCTAACTCAGCACTGGTATATATAACTATCAGTAACTTTCCTGATAGTAACATTCTATTTTCATGTGCACCAACAGCCTAGCAGAACAGAAACGTAATTTGAGAAAGCATCTCAGGCATTACCCTCCCTAGTTCTCATTAAGAGAGAGGGAGGGATGGGGAAAGCACACTTGCAAAGTTCTGCCATTGTAACCTATAATGAAAGTAGTTTGTGTGGTTTCCATGTCAGCCATGGAGGGCTGACAAACATATTGAACCACAGTATTCCTCAACTGAAATCATGGGAAAAGATTGACTTCATGGGAGGCTCAACCCAGGTGAGTGAAACACCTGGGTGCATTACTCTAAAATTCCTATACAAATCTGGAAATTGGTTAAGCAAAAATAGGAACATTCCTATTTGCACCTTCTCCATGGTGGCTCCCATAGGGCCTTCTCTGTGGTGGCTCCCTCTCTCTGGAAAATCATTCCCCCAGAGATTAGAATGGCCCCATTCTAACATTCTTCCAGAAGGCACTGAAGACCTGGTTCTGCCAGCGGGCCTGGGGAACCCAGAGTGGGATGGAGCCCATTAAATAGCTCATGTGATCTGCTGTCTTTGGTGTGTGGGGTTATTTTATTATATCATATCATATCTTCAAAACCTTTGCTAGACCAATACTTGAATTCAGCTCTGCTGTCTGGAATCTGCACAGTATATCAGACATAAATACAATTGAGTGAGTCCAGAAGTATTTTACCAGACGAGTACTACATTCCTCTGTTTGCAACAGAATAACCGACAGCACCAAACTTGAGATTCGAGGCTTAGACAACCTTGAACTACGCCAACTAAGATTGGACTTAAGCATAGTACATAAAATTATATGTTACAACGTCTTACCAGATAATGAATATTTCAGCGTTAACAACAATACAAGAGCACAGAACAGATATAAACGAAATGAAAACCACTCCAAACTCAATTGCAGGAAGTATCATTTCAGCAACAGAGTGGTCAATGTCTGGAACTCATTACCTGATTCTGTTGTCACCTGCTCAAACCCCCACTCCTTTACCCTCAAATTAACCTCTATTGACCTCACTCCATTCCTAAGAGGTCTCTAAGGGGTGTGCATAAGCACACAATCATGCCTACCATCCCTGTCCTATTGTCCCCAATTATTAGTTCCTCTTTCTTGTATTTAAGGCCCTGTCACACTGGCCGACGGATGCAAAAAGTTTGTAAAAAGGACACAGCGGACGAGAAAAATGTTCTATCCGTTGTTATCCGCTCTCAAAAGTGCCCCGAATTTGC
>BHFT01010740.1:0-11218 GCA_004320025.1 Laticauda laticaudata
TAGCTATCCTAACCTAGTGAAGAAGTCAAATTATAATAATAACTGAACAGTCATTTGCGGTAGAAAATACAATGTACTTTTTCGGTGTTCACAATGTACTTTTCCAGTACATTCTTCACAATGTACTTTTCCAGTGTTCAGGAGTTACAAAAATCCTTCTCAGATTTGGAATCAACATTACTCATAAATAATGGTGTTCAGAAAATCTATGAGGTAATCCCCATTGGAGTCCTGCGCTCAGCAATCTTTACCTCAACTGAAGAAGCTTCTCCCAGAGAGATCCTAAATAATTATGGTGAAAGGGGAGCAGTTGGAAGGGATTTCAGCTACTGCAGCAAAATGAATATGGCGGGGATGATAGAGAGTATGAAACAGTCCATGATATCTATGAAAAGGTTTCTCTCCTTTCTCACAAACTCATCCAAGTTTAGCCAAGGGAAAACCTTTGGAAAAAATCCAAACCCAATGAAATTTGGTAGTTTCTACCCCCAAAATCCCCCAAACAGTGAAGCAAATTTTACACGCATGCACAAGCTCTAATATTTTTCTCACTACAGAGACATCACCAATTACCACCAGCAGTTTCTTGCATTGATGTTTGCTATCTCTGAGGTTAATAAGGAATTTCTTCTGCTCCCCAACATTACCCTTGGCTTCCATATTTTTGGCCATTTCCAGAGGGAGATTGAATTGTAGAGAACATATAGAAAGAAACAAAAATATCTAAGTAATGCAAGGATTTGGCTCTTTTATATTTGTCTTTCTGGCATATTTAGAATGTGATAAGAATCGTTTCTTGAGTAGGAGTCAGAGTCCTCCTTCAGAGGTAAGGGAACAACCCCCTTTCTCAAGGATGATTTCCTGCTGGCTTCATCTCAACTGTGGGTTTGTTCCCAATAACGGAATATTTTCTGTCTCCACTTTTTCACCACTCTTGCCTCTGTTACACATTCAGACTCTCCATAGCTCAATTTTATTTTGTTTAACAAACTGAAGCTGTAGGAGAACAGATAGAACATGGGCATGGAGTCAAAAGAGGAATCAGCCTAAACTTTTTATGCAAGGGTGGGATTCTACTGGTTCAGCCCAGTTCAGGCGAACTGGGTAGCTCCAAAAATCAGCTGTGAGCAAATCAGTTCACGCCAAAGATCAGCTGTTGGGCCCACATTCCCACTGGTGCTAGTGCTTTATTTCCAGGTTTTCCAGCTCAGCGGATTCATGTGGCACAGCGGATTGCTGGTCATCAACTGTTTTATGCAAAGTGGTTGCAGCAGAAGATGAGTTGCAACTGCTGCGCATGCACGAGAAGCGCATGCTCTCCAAACCGGTTATTACACCAGTTGAATTCCATCCCTGTCTCTATGTAGCTGCAAATAGACTAAGTCCAATCCCTCTTGAATTCTGTTGACCCTTATCTAATACCGAGATAGTACTAACCATTACTTTATTGTCTTTCTATACATAGGCATGACTCGTACTAAATAAATCTCATTGGAACTTCCTGTGGTCTCAATGTTTTGCACCTTCTACAACATTTATGGACTTTTCTTGAGGTAGCCACCATATCACTGCTTGAGAAAAAAAACAAATAGTCCAGGAAGATGTCAGATTGCATATGAATCCTAAGCATTGCAGTACAACGTCATGCAGGACCGAAGAAGAAAAATTCCACTTCCGGGAGAAGCCATCATGCACAGCTGCTTGTTTCTGCTAGGATTCAATCTGAGACTCTTCCTTCCCTTCTAACTTTCATGCCTGGATGCAAAACCTTGATAGCACTGCTTGGTCAATCAGTGGTTGTACAACTGAATATCATCAGCATACAAATGATCCCTAACTGCGACTGAGAAGGCTTTCCAGATCACCCTGAACATCAATGGATTTGGCTCAATCTCTCTTCACCAACCAACACTGAATGGAATCCCTTTAGATGAAGGAGAGAACCACAAAACAATAAGCAGCCATTCTCTATTACTCCAGTTTCTAATTTCATCTACTGCCATGTGGTTACAAATAAACTTGTTCTTTCATCCAAGCACAGTTTCAAGGGTTCAACTGATTCTCACCAAACCCCTTTAGCACCCATATCAGCTGACCAAATATGACAGAGGCCAAACTCCCTCTTGTATGCAGGGGATCAGTTTCATGGAGGCCAAATTCCCAACTTCACCATGACTCCATCTCCTCTGTATATTACAAGGAACACAAACATGTTTTTCCATTCTGGTGGATGAGAACCTTTTGCTACATAAGGAAACAATTGCTTTTCCTTGCAATGATCAGAAGTACAGTAATTCTTAGTGTATCCCCTGTGAATTTCTAGGTACACAAACATCCAAGATAAAACCTGCTACAAATAAATATATCTGAGTTCTCCAGATGGGGCTCTGTCTTGCAAACCAGTTAATTCCTGGGTTTCAGAAGACACAAATGCTTTTGTTTCCTCTATGGTGACAGCACAAACACAGGTAAAAGGAAATATTGTTGCTTTAAATTTGTCCTGGTGCCATCCAGGAGGCACGGTTGATGTCTGCACTGCTGAAGATCCAGTGAGATTTCAGGAGCAACCTTCAAATCAGTTTCTGCATAAACCTTGATTCCTGTTCTAGGAGGGAAGGTGATAAAAATGACCAGGCAGGAGTCATGCGTTTTCTGATGCTTCTGATGATCTTCTGGCTCCTGGCTCCAACAACAGCGAAGAGGCTGCAAACCATTTGTGAGTTCAAGGATTATATCAATTTAAAGGAAAGCTACTACAGGCCTGGTGATCTCATTATTGGTGGGATTTTGCCTTTGGGAATCATTGCAAAGTCTCCTTTCATTGACTTTAAAACAGTGGATTTTCTTTTCAATAATGTGTAAGTTTCAGCTGAAGGTGAAACACACAGTAAATCATTTCTTTTCTTTAAATTCTGGGATACCTTTCAGAAATAGTTCTTGTAGTATTTTGCACTGTCCTAGTGTAGTTCACATTCTGTGCTTCTCTCAATAAAGTGCCAAGCTCTTACAATAAGCTGCAATTCTGTACCTCTTTCTCAGGGAGATGATAAAAAGCAAACCTGAAGAGTACAGTAGAAACAGTGAATTTTCTTCTACATAAGTTTCAGCTGGAGGGGAAACATGCAGATAATTATTCTCTTTGCTTTAAATTCAGGGACACCTTTCAGAAATACTTCTAGTGTATCGAACTGTCCTGGGGTAGTGCACATTTTGTGCTTTTCTCAATAAAATAGCAAGCTCTTCAAATAGACTAGAATTCTCAATCTCCTCATCAGGAAGATGTTAAACAACCAAAATGAGGAGGAAGCTGTGCTGGCCTAATGAAGAAGTAAATTGTCATATTAATCTGACCAGTAACTCATGGTAGAAAATTTAAATAAGCCCAACACTCTTAAATGTTCAGGAGTTACAAAGTTTTGGAATCTGAATTGCTGATAAATAATGGTGTTCAGTAAACCTATGATGTGAGGGGGCATTGTAGTTCTGTGCTCAGCAATCTTTACCCCACCTTAAAAAGCTGCTCCAAGAGAGACCTTAAATAATTACAGCGAAAGGGGAACAGTTGGAAAGGATTACAATAACTGGAGCCAAGTGAATATGACAGGGATAATAAAGAGTATAAAACAGTCTATGATACCTATGTAGAGGCTTGTCTCCTTCCTCACAAAGTCATTCAATTTCATCAAGGGAAATCCTTTGAAAATACTTCAAACCCAATGAACTTTGGGAGTTTTTGCTCTCAAAAGTTCCCCCAAACAGTGATGCAAATTCTACAGACATGCACAAGCTTTCCTGTAATGTTCTTCAATGTTTCTCTCATTGCAGATTCTATCCCGGCAACTATCAGCAGTTCCTTGCATTGATGTTTGCTGTCTCCCAGGTCAATAAGGATTTGCTTCTGCTCCCCAACATAACCCTTGGCTTCCACATCTATGGCCATTTCCAGAGGGAGATAGTTATTTCCTTAAACAGCCTCTCCATGCTCTCCTCACAAGGCCAAGTAGTTCCAGGTTACAAATGTGACCAGCAGGACACTCTGCTGTCTGTCATTGGTGGTCTCAGTGCCAAGTCCTCAAGGCAGATAGCCTCCCTTTTCAACATCTTTAAGATCCCACAGGTAAGGGAGCTATCTTGGATATTGTATGGTATAGACCAGGGGTCTCCAACCTTGGCTATTTTAAGACTTGTGGACTTCAACTCCCAGAGTTCCTCAGGCAACTTTGCTGGCTGAGGAATTCTGGGAGTTGAAGTCCACAAGTCTTCAAGTGGCCAAGGTTGGAGACCCCTGGTTTAGACAGAGATCAAAAGACACACAGAAGCCATGAGAAACTTCAAGTAGTTTTTTTGGGAGGGCATATAATAAGCTTGTGACTCTTAGTTTCTTCTTTATTAAAGGGTAGCCATCATTTTAGTGGCATTTATTTTCTGTATTAGGTTATTGGCTTCTTCTCTCATCTTCTGGCATACCACAACCAATAAAAATGGCTGAGAAGGGAAGAACTTTGCCAGTCAAAGAGAGTCAGCCTAACTGTGAGGGCCATCAACCACACAATGGGAACTAATAAAGTCAGCATTAAACTTTTACTTTGTCTTTGAAAAAAGAATTTCACTTTCTCTAGCTCGGTGTTGGCTTTGAGGTCTCTCAGCAAGACAGAAGAGCTTATCCTACCTTCTTCCGGATGAATCCTAAGGAATCTCCTCAGTATGTGGGTTTAGTCCAGCTGCTCCTGCATTTCCAGTGGAACTGGGTTGGGCTTTTGGCCCCTAAAGATGACAGGGGAGAACGTTTTGTCTCAACTCTGACACCAATGCTCCAAGAGAAGGAGATCTGCCTGGCCTTCACCACAATGATAAAAGTGGATGATTTTGCAATTACAGTGAAAACATTAATTCACATTTTCCAAACTTGCTCAACAGAAGTGTTTATTCTGTTTGCAGACTTCGGTATTACTTTCAGTGTAGCAATGGCACTACATTTTTCTGAAAAATTCATAAAAGTATCTTTAAGGAAAGTTTGTATCTATACTTCCCATTGGAAACTTGGTATGGGACAATCTGAAGACAAATTACAAGCTAAAAAGCTTTTTCATGGGGTCTTGCAATTTAGGGACCACTCTGGGGATAACACAGAATTCAGCCACTTCTTCCTGTCTTTAGACCCCTTGAACCCCCAAGGAGATGTCTTTCTGCCTCCATGGTGGGAATTTATCTTTGGCTGTAAGTTCCATCAATCAGGAAAGATCCCTCCAAAGGGAGGAAAACAATGTACAGGAAGTGAGAATCTGAAAAATCTTCCAAATTACACGTTTGGAAGGAGCATGATAGGTGACAGTTACAATATCTACAATGCTGTTCATGCTCTGGCACACGCTTTACATGCAACATATGGATCCAGAGCTCGACCAACCATGATGAGGCTTGGAAAGAGGACCTCAAATGTGAAGTCATGGCAGGTAAGTTTTGTGGTTTTTGACTCAGTCCACAGTCACTGAGATTGGAAGCTCCCCATATGGCTTTCTTCTGTTAGTGATTAAATGTTTGAATTCTCCCATTCCAATTCATCTGAGACCCTGCCCGCCCCTTTTTTTTGTTTGTTTGCCATTTGTTGTGCTACTCAGCTTGCTTTGTGCAAACATTCATTTATCAGTTAACAAGACCTTGCATCAAACTGCATGTAGCCAAGTATCACAAGAGGAAAATCTTAAAATTAAATTTAGATTGTGGAACTAAAATTCTTGTGTTTTGATGAAATTAGAGTCGGAAACCATGCCCAGTGATAAAGAGAAAATATTTAGTTTCAGAGTTAAATGCACCTGATTCCTCTAGTGCCATCAAGAGATGGAACTAGCTAGTCAAATATAAACCCAACTTCTCAATATGGCCATCATATGATGATAGAAGACACGATGTCTCATAGCTCCAGCTCAAATACTCCAATTCTTGAAGGTCTCCTTTCTTTCAGATTGTTGCCTATTTGAGCAATGTGCAGTTCAACAACAGTGCTGGTGAAGAAGTCTCCTTCTCAGAAGATGGACTGGGATCTGCTCGTTATGATCTTCTCAATTGGGTTGTGCTCCCCAATCAATCCTTTGTCCCCATGAAGGTTGGGCAAGTAAATCCCGAGGCTCTCCCAGGCCAGGATTTCACTATTAACTCTGATGGAATCATCTGGGCCACAAAGGTGAGTTGCAAGGAAATACTGTAATTTCAGGGAAAGATTCATTCTCTTCCTGAGATGCAGAACATCTTTCTAACTTGAAAAATTATCAATTGACTCAGATATCATTGTAGTCATTTCATGAGAAATCTGCTTTGCATGTAACATGTTTGATTTGTGTCACTCCACAAAGTGTTAGGCTTGGAAACATCCTCTGCTTGAAATGCAGTATGCAATAAGAGCAGGCAACAGTGATTTCCATGGACCATTTCTGCTCAGTTGTATTCTCATGGTTCTTCCTTTTATAAATTCTGTAGTTTAGTAACAACTCTTTCTCTGCAGGCTGAGATCCAAGTTTCAATATCCCACATCCATTGGTCTGTCAGGAATGCCAGTGGCATGAATCCCTCTGAAGCTATTCCTGACTTCTGAAAGACGGTGGCAATCTATTTCTTTCCAAAAAAAATCTAATCATACAAGTAGGAATATGGAAAAAGGAATGGGGGAAAAATTAATGCATCTGGTTTATTGCTTAAGTAATTTCAAGTATTTCTCTTTCAGACCATCCCCTCTGCCAGGTGTGGAAGGAAGAGGTGCCAGGCAGGAGAGAGGAGAAGAGTTCCAGAAGGCAAGCCAGTTTGCTGCTACCAGTGTGACACTTGTCCAGAAGGGACCATTTCTAATCAGACAGGTAGAGCAGGTACTTTTGAAGTAGACCTTCTACAATCTAGGAAGACATTCAATAAATCAATATGTTTTTGTTATTGTGTCATTTTTGATATGATTGACACGCAGTCATGCCTTTCAGTTTACAGATGTGTTCTGACCCAGCTGAATTTCCCAAGAGCAAAAACAAAGAAAAACTGAAACGTTCACGGTTTAATTCTATAAATACCTCTTTGTAGTTACCAGATGGCTTGCAGCCAAGTAGTCCAATTAGAAAAACCTTCAAATAAATCAAAGTCTGTTATCATCACACTGAATCCTTCAAATGCTTTTTGCCTTCCGCAAAGGCAAAAACTGTTAGCAACCAAGTTTATATTGCCTAGAGGGAGGGGCCATTACATTGCCTCCTTACTCCCGAGTTGTCTATGCAGCTTCAGCTGTTCCCTCCTACGAATCATCCTGTGCTCAGGTGCACTGAGCACAGGTTCTTCTGAAATCTCCTCATCACCGCTGCCAGCCCCCACCATCTCTGAAGGCAGCAGTCCACTCCCTGATGGTCCCAACCCCTCCTCCGAATCCTTGCTCTCCTCCACCATCTGCATCTGCTGCTGTGCTAACCACACAAGAGTGTAAATTACCTTGGCCACAGAGGCTACCTTCCGTTCATCCTCAGCAAGGATAGTTTGAGGCACAATTTATGAGTTCCAAAATCCATTTTTGCTTCTTCTTTCACCATCAATTGGTAAACAAGTTCCAGTATTTTCCTGAGGAAGGGGACATGCAGTTCCTAGGAGATTCATTCTGTTTATGGCTCTTTCTGATACAGCAGGAGGGACAAAAACATCTCAATGAACAGATTTGAGATACAAAGCAGAGAGTTAAACAGGGAAAAATGTACTCACAAAAAAAAAACAGAAACATTCAATATCCAGCAACATTCCTGGATAACAGATCTATTGATTATCTTCTGTGGGTTCCATCATAAATGGGGAAAATGGAGGAAAAAAGTTAGCAGGAAATCTTAGACTGAAAGCCACATTACTCCGTGGAAGTGCAGCAGTGAATTGGATAGTTGGACTCAATTCTTTCTCTGGCTAATCTATCCCGAAGATCATCATAAATGAAGGATGATTTTGTCCTTTTTCTGCCCCATAAATTGGGTTGAGTGATGAAAGAAGTGGATTCTTTATAGAGCTGGTTCACCAGCAGAAAGGAAAACACCTTTCACTCTTTTCAGAGGGATAATGTGCATGGTGTTGCTCAAGAAGTTACTTTGACAAACACTTTTGATTTCAGATTCAACTGACTGTGAACTGCCCAGAGGACATTTCCAAGAACAGGACCAATGCATTGGAGAGAATCCACTTCCTTGCTTATCAAGACACTTGGGCATTTTTGGTTTCTTGCTTTTTTCCTTTCTGTGATCACTTTTGCAGTCCTGGATTTTCCATAAACATCATGACACACCAATTGTAAGGCCAACAACCTGAGATCTGCACCTACATCGCTCCTGGTCTCCCTCCTGTTTTGCTTCCTCTGCTCCATTCCTCTTCATTGGTCAACCAGGGAAGATCACCATGTCTCTTCGCAATCTGCCTTTGCCATTTCTTTTCGCTGCAGTTTCCTCAGTGTTGCACTGTCTGGTGGTTCTGGCTTTCATGGCACCAAGCCAGGGAACAGGCAAGAAACTCCTTAGGAAAACCCACTGACGCAATCTCCATTGTCATAAGCCTGGTCCCGTGACCAAGCAGTCCTTTGGCCACCTGGTTTGGTAATTCTCCCCATTTCCTAATTTGGACTTTCATTCTGTGTATTGGAGAGGCCTATTTTGGAAATGTAAAGCAGGGCTCAGCTTTCATGTTTTACACTGGCCCTTGCCTATCTAAGTTTTCTGGCCATCATCAGCCTTCACTGGGTGGCCCTTTTAGCTAGGAAATTGCCTGATAGCTTATTAATGAAGCCAAATTCATTACTTTTAGTATGCTGGTCCTTTTGCAGTGGTTTTTGGATCTCCTTCCTGCCCACCCTACCTGATCACCACAGGGAAGTCCATGGTGGCTGTAGAGATCTTCTCCATTTTAGCCTCTGGAGGCTGCTCTGCTCCTGGCTTGTATTTTTTTTCACCCAAAATGCTCCCATTATTCTGCTGAGGCCAAGAGCTGAATTGTAGAGAAAATATCATTTAGACAACAATAAATTTCTTCTCACTAATATAACAGCTTTCTTCATTTTATATTTGTCTTTGAATGCATGTTCAGGAATGTGATAAGACTTCAGAAAAAAATGAAATGACATGAAGTAAAAATTTGTCCATAAAAGAATTGCTTTTTCTAAGTGCTGCAATTGGTGACAAATATTCCTGCTTTCACCGAAAAAATCAACGCCAGCCTTGACATTTTATCATATGCTTCAAAGTAACCCGTCTTCTCCAGGTCCCTGGGTGGATGAAAAGCTAGTTGACAGCAGCAAGGATAGTATTTACAAAATATTGGAAAAATGAGAACACCCCATCAGAGGAGGATATAATTTGGAAAATTTTTGATTGTGCTGAAATGGACCGATTGAAATTAAAAATAAAAGAAAAAGAGGACACAGAATATTACCTGATATGGAATAGATTTTATGAGTTATTACAGACAAGAGGTACAAATTAATAGATAACAGATCATCAGAGTTGGAAGAGATCTTATAGGTCATTTAGTCCAACCCCCCGCCCAATCGGGAGGCCCTACACCATTTCTGACAAATGGCAGTCTTCTTAAAAGTCTCAAGTGAAAGTCTTGAAAGTCTCAAGTGATGGTGCTCCCACAACTTTTGAGGGCAAGCTGTTCCATTGGTTGATTGTTCTCACTGTCAGAAAGTTTCTCCTTATTTCCAGATTAAATCTCTCCTTGTTCAGTTTCCATCCATTATTCCTTGTCTGGCCTTCTGGTGTTTTAGAGAATAGGTTGACACCCCCTCCTCTCTGTGGCAGCCCCCCAAATATTGGAAGACTGCTATCATGTCTTCCCTGGTCCTTCCCTTCACTAGACTAGGCAAGTCCAGTTCCTGTAACTGTTCTTCATATACCTTAGTCTCCAGTTCACAAACTAGATGAAGAAAGATCATTGCTTTGTATGAATTAAATATAAAGATGATTCATAATTACAAATACAACAATATAATTAACAGAAGTATAAATAAGCCAATATAAAGAGAAATTTAGCTAAAGTTACTCTATTATATTATTACTATTGTTACCAACAATAGTATGGTGTGTATGTGTGTGTGTGTGCATGTGTGCATTGCTTTACCTTGTTTCTATGAATGATATACCCTGACAATGCACTGTATGCAAAATATTTATGAATAACAACAAGAACAACAACAACAACAACAACAACAACAACAACAATAATAATAATAATAATAATAATAATAATAACAATAATAATAACACATTCGCTCAGGTGGTTCTCTGGACCTTGTGTCACAACCAACTACCATCTGCCTGTAGCAAAGAAATGGTGGGATCATAAGCCTGAAAAAGTGGTCGAAAATGAGCATGCAAAGCTACTGTGGGATTTCCAAATACAGTCTGATAAATTTTGGAACACAACACCCCAGATATCACAATTGTGGAGCAGAAAACTGGTGAAACTGAAAAAAATCTGGTGACAGTAGAATTGATGAGAAAGAAATTGAAAAAAATCACCAGATATCAGGACGTGAAAATCGAACTACAGAAACGCTGGTATAAATTAGTCAAGTGGTTCCAGCAGAACCTGGAACACTGAGTGCTGTGCCTAAAGACCTAGACAAGCACTTAAAAACAATTGGGCTGACAAGATCACCATTGGTCTGCTGCAGAAGGCCACCTTACTGGGGTCTGCTCACATAACCCGCTGAGACATCNAAAATGTTTTTATTATTTTAAGAAAGAAGCTTTCTCATTTTAAACTTTTTAGTTATTTTTTAATGTAGTTAAAAGTTCACAGTGTTTGGTACAGAATAGGGTTTTTTAAACCATTTATGGAATTGTATGTGTGTTTTTTATTATTTCAAGGAGGAAATTTTCTCATTTTAAACCTTTTTTAATTTTGTTGTTTTTTATTTTTAAAGGATTTGGTTCAGTGTCAGTTTTTTAAACATATATGGATCTTCGTGTGTGTGTGTATATGTGTGTCCATGTGTGTCTCTCATTTAAATATTTTTAAATGTTTTGTTAAAATACAAAGAAGAGAAGAAAAAAGTAGGAAATTAAGGGAAGGGAAGGGAATGGGAAAAGGGGGTGTGAGATACAAGGGGAAAGAGAAAAAAAAAAGAAAGAAAAGGGGGAATTGACTTCCAACACTTCTTAGCACAGTGCAAGATTGACACATTCCAACCTCAACTTTTTGCTTTTACACATTAATA
>BHFT01010741.1:0-23222 GCA_004320025.1 Laticauda laticaudata
ATATATATATATATATACGCTAGCATGACCTAGCCAGGATGGAGGACATTGTTATAAGTACATTACAAAAACTGGACAGTTCAGTTTGGGCCAATGTGAAAAGATTACTTTTGACATGGAGGCATTAAAAATTGATAAAGGTTGCATTAGCTTCTGGCTCAGAATGAGCTGAGGACAACATCTCTGTTCCCATCCTTCATAAGTGGTGGGACTTTGGGATAAGTTAGAAATGTTAATCTTAGCAGACTGCTTCCTTTTACTCTTTTCCACATAAATGAATAAACTGGCCAACAATATTAGCTATGGTGCGAAGAAAAATCACAGTATGTGGCCTTTTATAGTCATAAAGCTCCCTCATATGTTATCTGGAATATTGGATTCTTTACACAGGGGGAAAGAGCAGAATCAGTGATAAAGCTTTAAGCTTTGCGAATAGTCCATCCATCTTAGTCCATCCTTCTCACTCTTTGAAAACCACTGAAGATACCTACCATGTTTTCCCCAAAATAAGACCCTGTCTTATACATTTTTGTCACCAAAAAAAGGCACCAGGTCTTATTTTTAGGGGATGCTGTCCACTGATTCACCTCACCTGTGGTGTCACCCCCAGCCTCCTTTTCTTTGTCAGAAGCCTTCAGGAACTTCTTCTGTGGCTGGCAAGGCCAACAAGGCTTTCCTGAAGGCCTCTGCAGCCTATAACAGAGCTCTATTATCAGCTGCAGAAGCCTTCAGGAAAGACTTGCCAGCTATAGAAGAAAAGGGCTGGCAAGGCAGGTGTCGGGGTTTTTGAGGCCTGGCTGCAATTGTCTGAAGGTAAGTAGTAGGGCAGCTCCACCCTCTAGCCCCACCCTAGCTTAGTTTTTACCTATGCACACTGGAGTGGGTGGGGTCTTAATTAGTGTTTATTTTGAGAGTAGGGCTTATATTGGGTACACATGTAAAAATCAAGGTAGGACTTACTGGTGGAGTAGGTCGTATTTTTGGAGAAACACAATATTTGAACTAGAACAGGGCTCTACCTATATCTTAAGCTCTAGTCAATTTGTATGCCTCTGATTTAGAACAGTCAAATGATGATGGACATGGTGGTGCAGCAATTTAATGAAGTTGGAACTGCCAACCAGAAATGGTCTGCACTCCAGAGATTTAAGCCCAGCTCTATGAGATGGAATGTGTTCCCACTGCTTGTTCCCTATCTCCTGCCCATCCAGCAGTTTGAAAACATATTGTGAGTACATAAATGGGTACCACTTGGGTGGGAAAAAATAGCTGCCTTCATGTGTGCAAGAGAGCAGAAGCCAGTGCTGGACCCAGCCTGATATGAGGCAATACGATATAAGGTGAGGTAAGAATGGTGGAGGAGTATGAAAGACTCTGAACAGTACTAATTACTTGGAGTAAAGCTAATTTGTCCCCCCACGATGCACCAAGGATAGGTACACAAGTGCCTAACATAATGAACTAGCAATCTAGGCTGCCAGGACTACATTGTGTCTAGCATTTGATTTCCCTGACATTGTATGCCATATGCTAAATAAATAGTACAATCAGATTAACAGAGGCACTGGAGACAGTGATGACCTTGAATCTTTAGCAACTGCTACCAAGAATTGAAGGTATAACATTGTGGCCTGTCAGCTGCTGACCTCAGGGCCAGCATCGAGGTAATCTGAGAGCTCCAAGGAGGAAGAGGGAATGGAGCTGTCAGAGATAGAGACAAAGGCAGAGCCTCCGCTGTCCATTAGCCCCCAGATGGAGTGTCAATAGCCCACAGGTCTGGAGGTGGTTAATGAGGAAGAGGATGAACAGCTGGGTCCCATGCTTGATGCACAGATGTGCAGAAGGCAGAGGAGAAGAGAGCAGCGGGACTCTACGGGCTGGTCCTTGGGACAGAAGAGCCACTGCTGCTAACTAAGCCCCACCCTAGCTCTGTGGATAAAAGGCAGAGAGTGGAGACAAAAAGGTATTTGACAGCTATTTGTCTCCCTGTTGGACAACCACTGATAGTCCAAATTTTTGAATCCTGTCTGGAATCATATCATACTTCATTCTTGGAATCTGCAGCACTGAGAATCGGGTGCAACTTTGGTGTGTGTGTGTGTGTGTGTGTGTGTGTGTATGTATGTGTCTCCAATACTGGAAAAAAGAGTGGGTGCACCTTCCAAGACTTTCATTACGAGGGTAGTGAGTGAGGGAGACCCAGGGTGTGTTGGAGCCATTTCAGGGGGAAAGGGAGTTAGCTTCAGTTTCCACAGGCACTTAGAGACTTTGTTAGCCTGCTGAGGAAGAGAGACTCTTTGCCAGGGTTGTTGGCACTCCTAATAAAGGGAATGTTTAGTTTAAAAAACAGTATGATTGTTCTTTTGGGAACCGGGTCAGAACACATTCATTCGAAACTTGCTTGCCTTAGTCTTCATTTTACTATTGCATTTCAATGTAGTTTCTGATTTGTTTTAAGAAGTGTTACCTACAGTATTCTACCTACTCTTTGTGTTGATCTTTGCCTTGTCCTATTAGCTAATATTGTAAAAATAGAATTACATGAACTGACCCTTCTGTTCAGAAAAGAACTCTTGGTAGATAAAAGTTTATTTTTCCATCATTAGTTGTGGAAAGATACTCTGTGGCTGGTTCTCTAGAAAGTTGTTTGCATGACCTCTTTCTGATTTTTTTTTATAGGCATTGCAAGGTGAGATGCATTTTGTCAAAGGGGGAAGAGATAAGGCAGCCAATGCTTGAGGCTATGCCAGGTTTCAAATCCTGTAACCATACCATTTTTACCCCCTTGTTTCAGCTGAAACAAGAAAACTGTTCCATAAAACATGAAAGGGAGATATTCTATACCATTTGTGATACATATGCTTCATCTGGAGAGCTCCTCATCATTTCCAGGATTTGTGGTTGCCATATGCTTCAGGCTTTCTGATGTTCAAGACACAAAAGGGTTTCTGAAATGTGAAACTAATGAAAAACTAATAGGATAAAGACTTCAGAAAACTGTGCCTTGAACTCTGTCTGAACAGCAGTCACCATGAGAGTAAAGCATCCACATAAGAAACTTAGAGAATAATACATCATTAACTCAAAACCTTGCAATCCTACAGTCACAAAAACTACTCCTAAAAGTCACCAAACTACCTCACAAATGCTGGTTTGATTAAAACAGTGTCAAAGAGATCTATAGCAAGAAGAACAAGATAAGAAGTGTAGGGTATGTTTCCTCCTCCTTCTTTAACTGGCATCTCCATTTGTTTCTCAGATAAAAACAAGAAACACCACACACAGACACACAGACACACTCATAGACACAGAGAGAGGGGGGAGAAGGAGAGAGGGAGAGAGGGGAGAGAGAGAAATAATTTCATTGGACACATTGTACACATTTGTCATTGTGTATATACTTTGGCAGCTTTTAAAATGAGTTTCCGTCCGTGCTGCTGATCACAACTCAGAACAAAGAAATTATTAAGATAGTAGCAACCTTCCTCTAACTTCCCATTCTCCTTCTTTCACTCATTTGCAATTTGCTCTTCACCAAAACTTCTTTGTCAGAACAATGAGAATCACTGAACTTCTTCTGAGTTGCTGAAAGAAATGATATCATTAAAAACAAATATACTCTTTAGACTCAAAATGAAACAACAACTCCTGTTCATTATATTATTTTTCACATATGAAAACAATAAAATATGTTTGTATGTTAGATTTACAAAAAGAATGCGAGGGTTTTTTTTCCAGACCAAAGAAATGGTTGTAGTTTGCTTTCCAGTTCCTTATGAAACCCTAATCCTTTTCCATCATGCTCTGTTATTCTATTCTATTCTATTCTATTCTATTCTATTCTATTCTGTTCTGTTCTGTTCTGTTCTGTTCTGTTCNGAGGACCTGTATACTGCATGAACCAGAAGGCGGGCTGAGAAAATATCTACAGACCTTTTGCATCCTAGACATGAACTGTTTTAGCTTCTCCCCTCAGGATGCCATTATTGGGCATTATATGCCAAAAAACAACAACAACACCTAAACACAGTTCCTCCCCCCCCCACCCCATTCCATCACTCTGTTAAACATCTAATTCCCACAGCACTGTTTTTTGCCAAAAGATATTTGCCCACGTCATAGGGCTGTATTGATAATATCCTTCTCATCTTTTCATCTTTCCTACTATCTTCTCCTATTGGTATCTTATGATTTATCACTTGTTTGTATCTTATGATTTATGATTGCACTGTAATTTATGATCTACGACATCACTTTGTTGTTTGTATGTATACTGAGAGCTGATGAGAGACAAATTCCTTGTGTGTCCAAATCACACTTGGCCATAAAGAATATTCCAGTTCCAATATTCCAAGCATTTGGTTGCTAACCTACAAAATCTGAAGCATTTGTCAGTGTCATGGTAAGTTAATGTTCTTAGGATGCATTATCATTATCAGTGGAAAGAAGGAAAAAAATGTTTCACATCAGCCTCCTCGTGCAAATATCACAGAGTTGGGGGGGGGAAGATACTTTTAATTTACATTTTTAAATGAGTTGGAGAAGGTTTATTCTCATGCTGCCATTGTTCCATGCAAATAGGAAACAGAGCCCAGGGAAATAGAATCGTTCCTATGAGGCTCAGCATCTATTTATAGAAATAGAGCTAAATTTGAGAGGGCAGTTTAAGCTACTTCCAAACCAAATAATGGCTTGGTTAGTGGGAATTAGCCTTTGCCATGAGTAAAATGATCCAAATAAACATCTAATTACTCAATGTGGATTTTTAATTTCCCCATAAACATTCATCTTCCCCCCTCAATAATGTTTGCTCCCAGTCAGTCCTCACATCTTTAAAGCCGGATGCAATATTTTCAACATAAATGTTTACCCTTTATTGAGTCAACCTTTTCTTCCCTACTTACTTATTTCACTCACTGAATCTTATATGGATTTTCCTGAATATTACATGGTTTTGAAATATGATTTTTTTCATTTTCCTTTATAAAAGGAAATGAAGCTTTGCTGCAATTCTGCTTTATCCTGCAGAGCAATGACACAATTATGTCCACAGACATCTTGAAATGGTAGTTATAGGAATGTCATCAGGAAGAGAAAAAAAAAACAGGCTTAAATAAATGTGGTGACCAAAGGAAAATCTTTAACAAAAGCAGAAAGCTGCTAAATCTAGTGTAACTCAGCATAATTCTTTTTAAACTTGAAGGATCCTATATCATTTTTAAAATTAAGAATATTTTCTAAGCTATAATACTCTTTTTTTAAGGTGCATATGAGGCCTCAGATGGAAGACAGACACATATTTTAGCCCCATTCTCTGCCTCTCACTGAATGTTAGCTCTGCCACAAATATAATTGTCATTTTCATGTTGAAATTGGATTATAAATATATTTAATAATTGTTTTTCAGGTACAATTATCTGAATAACCCAAAAGCCAGAAGCACGGGCAGGATTTATTTTTAATCTTCTTTTTTTTAGACTTTAATTTGCCTTTCAAGCTACTTAGATTGCCATTTATCAACAGGAAAGTGGTTTTTAATTGATTATATGCCATCAAATCAATGCAGTTTTCTCGGTTATATATGTATGTGTATGTGTATATATGTATGTATATGTATATATATATGTGTGTATTTATATATGTGTATGTGTATGTATACACACAAATACAGCAATGGTTTCTCACTGCCTTCTCCCACATGGTATGAAGCTGAGGTGTTATTCAGCAGGTTCTGACCAGTTCTGGAGAACCAGTAGCGGAAATTTTGACTAGTTCGGAGAACCGGCAAATCCTACTTGACTGGAGATTTTACAGTATCCTTCCCCTACTATGCTGACCAAGCCACACCCATAGAACCAGTAATAATAATAATAATAAAATGAATCCCACCACTGATATGAGGTAATACTTTTGTCATGGTCACAAAGCAATAATCGCTTCTAGAATCTTCCTAAACTGTTAACTAATTATTAACAATTGTTAACTTCCTAAATTGCCTGATATAGGTGTCTGCTTGCTTCAGCTGGGGAAATCATCTTGGATTGGAGATGTGAAGATCATTTCAGAAAATCATTCATCTGGGTGCTCTTTGCTCTTTCTCACATGAACATCCCTTCTGCCATGATGAAGTAGCACAGCAGAACTTAGGGGCGGGATAGATGGTAGATACATCACTTTTCTTATACATCAGACAATTTATTTAATGCACATATTCAAGAATGCATACAGAGAGTCACATTCTGTATTCCTTACATGAGGGGCCTTCGTGCTTTCTGAGCTTGGTTATTTTCTCACAGACATTTCATTACCCAAATTAGGCAACATCATCAGGGCTAGTCTAGCCCTGATGATGTTATATAGTTTGGTTACCTAATTTGGGAAATGAAACATCTGCAGGAAAACAACCAAGCTCAGAAACACCCCTTATTTCAATCCTGAGCTACTAATAGTCTCCTTTATTGGTATTCCCCGTATCCTCATTTTGAATTCTCTCTATCTCTTCCTCATGTTCCTTTTCTAGATATTAATCCCAAGGCAGATAGTATTTAATATAAATGATTTCTCTGAATAACAAGCACATGTGAATAACTTACGAGTAAAATTACTAATAACTTCTAGAACAATAGTTGGGTATATGCAGAGATAACATGTTTTTTTTTTCCCCTAAGGAGATATTAGATCATAGGAACAGAAGTAGTCAACAGAGTACCAGAAGCCCACATTTAATCATTTATTCCTCTTCCCCAATACCATTACTCTATTCATCATGTCTGAAATAGATAGGAGTAGTCCTTAATTCTACTTTTGAAAATTATTTTATAGTTTCTGCAGTTTTCCTGCCCTGTGCCCCCACCCCCTGCCATGATATTTTGTTAAGGTAAGTAAGAATTGGGCAAATTTTTCAGCAGGCCAAGACCTTGATCTGGTATAAATTGGAAATGCTTTCCTCAACACCACCAAACTGAAATTGAATTCGTTTATCAAGATTGCCCTTTAGATCACAGTTGGCAGCTAATCTCGCAGCAATAATTTGGAGCTACAGAAGAAGAAAATGTTCTTCTCATTGTGTGATTTCCCATAACCTGATTTATTAAGTATAGGGCAGGAAATGTTGGTTTCATTGGGTTCATTGTTGGGTCTAGATTCATTGCTTGCTTTAGGTAAGGAATATTACACAAAATTTCTAACTTAATCTTCAAAATATTTGTAATTGGGATAGGGAAGATAGCAAAAGTTTCTCCTATTTCAGAAAATTTCAAAAACTTGCAACAAATAAATAAGCAAATAAACAAAGAATCCAGCAAAAAAAGCAAGCTAGCTCTTAAAAATGCTGTTTGGAGAAATGTCTGGGGACTTAAATGTGGTAACCCAATATTCACTCACTTTGACTCACTAAAATATTCAGCAAACAAAATGACTTTATTCAGATGATAAAAGCAGAAAAAGAAAACAGGCAGTACAACTCCTAAAGCTAAAAGAGATTGAGCAAAGAAGCAAATTTTTGAAGAAAGACATATCTGAAATGCTTCAGGCCTCTTTAATAATATTGCTTTTCACTGGGACTTGGGATTTGTCTCTCTTCTCCTTGTTCATATGACAGCATGAAAGTTTGGATGTTTATCAAACCTTGATTCTTCTGCTCTTCTTTTTTGAATAATGATTACTAAAGCCCATGTCACACCAAACCAACGGATGCAAAGAGGATGTAAAATGGACAAAAAAACCTTGCCATCTGTTGGAAAACGTGATGTACTTACTGCCTCCGTTTGGCTTCCTCTCTATCCGTCCAGCATCCGTCTATTGACGTTTCATCCGTTCAGAAACAAAAGTCTTTGGCTGGCTAAAACTTTGTGTGCGGAAAATGTATCCAGGTTTCGTCCATTCTGCATCCGCTATGCCAGTCCTTATAACGATCATCGTTACGCATCCGCTAAGATTTCCAGGCATCGCGTGCGCATCCGCGCACCTCGCACCCGTCCAGACGCAGAGAGGAAGCAGAAACGGACGCAGAACAGATGCAGAACTGATGTCAAGCGGAAACAAAGCGTTTAAATGGGAAAAAACGTTCGCAGAGGGGAACCTATCTCGGATATTAAGGATGTCTTACAGAGACAGGATGCCTAGAGGATGCAAAGGGACACCTATACTGCCTATAAAAGAACGGAGCAACTCGTCTGCATCTCACTTTCAGCCCAGCAGCCCAGCTGTGCAGACTCTGCAGCCTTCATCTGACTCTTCCTCTTCCACAGCATCCAGTCATGTCCACCGTGGATCGTGACAAAGTCCTTTCAGCAAGCCACCATCCTTCTGCAACAGTGCGAAACCATCTACAGGCTCTGTGAACTCTACTACGGGAAGAAAAGGAGCCACCCAAAAAAAGTCTGGGTCCAAAGATGGTTCACCAGAAGAGCAGAGGATGGACTGTACAACAGCTGATGGTGGAGCTCAGGAGCGAAGCACTCGGGCGTTCCAGAACTTCATGAGGATGCCTCCAGCCATGTTATGCGAGTTGTGCGCAGCCCTGACACCCAGGTTGACCAAGACAACACACCAACTTCCCACCCAGCTGCGTAGGACACTGGGCTGAAGTGAATGGCATTCACTCTGCGCCACCTGCCTCAGGGCACACTACAGGAGCATGCAGTACGGCTGGAGGTGCTGCCCAGCACATCAGCTTGTGGTCAGAGAAGTGGTGCAGGCCATCATCGAAGAATACAAGGAAGGAGATCCTCCAGTGCCACTCCACTGAAGAAGGCTGGAAGAAAGTTGGCAGAGCATGATATCAGAAGTAGAACTTCCCCACACCCGTTGGAGCCATTGATGGCAAGCACGTGGCCTGCAAAGCACCAGCCAAGTCCAGGTCCACTTATCACAACTACAAGGGCTTCTTCAGGATCGTCCTCTTCGCCATGGTCGATGCTGACTACAAATTCATGTACATCGATGCTTCAGGCAATGGCCATCTTCAGATGCCCAGGTATACAACGCCAGTCACCTCAAGGAGCTGGGAAAGCAACCTCATCATGGGCTTTCCAGATCCAGACCCCTGCCCAACGACATGCAAGATGTGCCCTACTTCATCGTGGGGGATGATGCCTTCTCCCTCACAACCTACCTAATGAAGCCCTAACACCTCCAAATACCTCACCCGTTGAAGAGAGGATCTTCAACTACAGGCTGTTCGGGCAAGACGGGTGGTGGAGAAGCCTTTGGCATCCTGGCCAACAGGTTCCAGGTACTACTCACCAACATGCAGCATACCCAGAGACCTTGAGGAGGAGTGGAAGCTTGCTGCATCCTGCACAATCTCATGCGCAGCCGCTACCCAGTCTTGCAGAACAGGCTCGTGGATCTCCAACAAGGCAATGGGACATGGAGCTGGGGAATGGAGGCCAAGGGCAAAACCTGATCGACACTGAGGATGTGCAAGGCCCCAACAGAGCCTCACGTGAGCGAAGAAGGCGCGAACCTCCTGAAACACTGGTGCAACTCCCCAGCTGGAGCAGTGGAGTGGCAAGACAGGATGGTAAATGCTTAATGGATGCTTCCTTCAGCCTGTCTCATCACACAAGATGAGATTGGGCCATGTATGTTTGGATGGCCTACATGAACAGGCATTAATAAAGAGTTGTGTTTATGTTGACATGTGTGATAATTATTACATCATATTTGATAATCAGGGCCATAGGTGTGCCACCTGGGAGGGTGGACCATACAATCCACTATCCTTGCGCTGGAGGTTTACCTACTCCACAGCTATTACCCATCCCAAAGGTATCCTGCTCATTCCAGGTAACCCTGCCCACCCCACTGCTATCTCTACACCCACTCCCACATGCACTGCAAAGGTTAAACCATTTCTGAAATTTTCCACCAAGACCTTTATGAAAAAAAGAAATGAAGCAGTGTGTGAATCAAAGATAAACTTTATTAACAAACAAGCTATTCAAGAAAATGAGTCTCTGGCACTCCTCTTGGTCGCTCAGTTTCCAGGGGTGAAGGGTGCAGGTGCGCTGTGGAGGTGGCTGGTGCTGGAGTGTTGCTCATGCTCCTCCTGCAGAAGCAGCAGAAGCCCCAGCCCCAGAAGAGCGAGCCCGTGCTGCACAGCAAGCCCAGCAGAACCAGAGTGAGCGCGCAGGGCGGGTGGTAGCCCTGTCCTCTGCAAGGCTGGCCAGAGGGCTGAGGCTTGCTGTGCTTCCGCATGGTTGTGGGGTTGCTGGCTGGCAGGGAGGATGGCAGGAACCAAGGCTGGCAGAGAAGGCTTGCAGGCAGGCACCACCGCTGGCAGGAAGGCTGGCAGCATGCAGGCACCACGGCTGGCAGGCAGACCTGAACCAAGGCTGGCAGGAAGGCAGGCAGCAAGGCTGGCAGGTAGACTGGCTGGCAGGAATGCTGGCATGGAGGCTGGCCAGCAAGGCTGGCAGGCAGGCTGGCAGCAAGGCTGGCATGGAGGCTGGCAGCAAGGCTGGCAGGCAGACATGCAGGCAGGACAGGCAAGGCAGCCAATCCGTCGGCAGCAGCAGGTCTTTCCTCTGAATGGCACCTGCGAGCTGCTTCCGTTATATCCGGGGGCTTGCGCAATGCATCCCCCCACATGCGCAATTAACGCCAGGCATCCATTAGGCTTCCGCTGTGCATCCGCTAGGCTTCTCTGCATCCGCTTCATCCGTTATGCATCCCGCTGTATCCGTTCCGCGTCGCTTCACTGAGGCCCCCGGAAGCCCTGCGGTTGCGCCATCTCGCTCCATCCGCTTCCATTCGCTGGCCTTCCGTTCCACATCCGCTTTCCATCCACCCTGTGTCCTCCCCCATCTGTGTTATCCGCTCTGGTTATGCATATTTTTGCCCCTTTTGAGAGCGGATAACAAACGGACGGAACATTTGGCTTGTCCGCTGTGTCCTTTTTGCATCCGTTGGCCAGTGTGCATGGGCTTTGAGAAGTTTTTTATTATGAAAAGCTCTCCATTACATCTCTTTATAAGGCCCTGTCACACTGCCCAACGGATGCAAAACATTGTAAAAAGGACACAGCGGACGAGAAAAATGTTCCATCCGTTGTTATACCGCTCCAAAAGGGCAAATTTCATAACCAGAGCGGATAACACGGAAAGGAATGGATGGAGGGAGGATGCAGAGCGGATGGAAGCGGATGCGTAGTGGATGCGTAGAGGAGCGTAGAGATGCATAAGAGGTTGCAGAGCGAGATTGTAGAGGTGCGTGAGGATGCAGAGCGGTTGCGTAGAGCATGCATAGGGGATGCATGAGGATGCAGGAGCGGATGCGTAGCAGATGATGCAGATGGATTGCATTCCGCTTTCATCCTTCTCTTCCATCCGTGCTACTAACGCTGCGTGTCCGTTCCGCTTCCTCCTGCATCCATTTACCGCTGGAACGGATTTGAGTTGCGTGGATGCGCTGCGGATGCCTAGAGGATATTAACAGATGTGTAATGGATGCAGAACGGATGTCCCCGTATGCCCTAGAGGATGCAGAAGTTGATGCATTGGAATACATTTTCCGCTCAAAAGTTTATGAGCAGCTCAAAACCTTCTGAGCGGATGAAATGTCAATAGACGGATGCTGGACAGATAGAGAGGAAGCAAAACAAGGGCAGTGAGTACAGAACGGAAGCATCGCGTTAACCAATGGTGATGGCAAGTGTTTTTCTCCGTTTTACATCCTCTTTCCATCCGTTGGTACAGTGTGACAGGGGCTTAAGGAAAAAAAATGGTCACTTTAAATAAGATACAGGGAGATATAAAGAAGCTATCTGGTTTTTGTTATTTGTCTCCATAAAGGATCATAGCACTGAGTTATATGCTTCTTAATATTTAAATTAATAGAATATGTTATCTATTTCTAAGATGTAAAAATGAACATGATGTATGAATTAAGCATAAATTTGAACTGTGAAACAATTAATACACAACACAAGCTTTAATTTATGTTTGGTTTAAAATTCTGATATCATCTGAACCTAAACAAATGCAGGTATGTAAAGATTTCTCTGTCACAATGGTGTAACACTAGAGTTCACATTATTATATAAAGCTGAATCACTTAAAATTGAAAATTATTTTCTGTTTCTTCACACAATGCATTGCTAAACTGAGGATTTCACTACAAGGAACTATTTTGGACAAGATAACTGTTAAGTATTGCCTTATGTGGCCAGCCAAGTTGAGTCTGATGCCAGGCTCCACCAATTGG
This sequence comes from Laticauda laticaudata, assembly GCA_004320025.1. Lineage (NCBI taxonomy): Eukaryota > Metazoa > Chordata > Lepidosauria > Squamata > Elapidae > Laticauda > Laticauda laticaudata. The sequence continues at coordinate 12,211 of BHFT01010741.1, forward strand.
CCCAGACACTGGCGGGAGAAAAAAAGCCCCAACAGTGGCTGAAACAATGGACAGCATCGGCTACATAAGCTGGTGCGAGCCGCAGTTTCTCAACTTGTGTTGTAAGCAGGAGAGAAAACAGTTACCTGTTCTTCTTGTCTCTGCCTCTTATTCGGCGCCCATCTAACAATAACATTTAAAAATAAAATAGGCAATTACTAGCTGTCTTATCATGTTCTACTTTCTTATTCATCATATTTTCAAATTGTAAGCAACTGGAGGTTCAATTAGATCAGGGCTATCAATTTCAAGCCCCACGGGCCTGTAGGATGCTTAGATCTGGCCTACGGGCCCACCCTGGAAACAGTGAAGGACTAGCCCATGGTGTCTCTGCCAGTAAAAATGGTGCCCAGTTGGACCATGTACGACCTCCCTGAGCTCCATTTTTTCTGGCAGAGGACTGCAGGAAGCTCTCATGGCTGAAAATGGAGCCTCAATGAGTGACATAGAGCTGCCCATGCCCACCCTAACCATGCCCCCCCAAACACAAGCCTGATACGGCCTCAATGAAATCAAGTTTGACACACCTGAACTAGAACATGACCATGTATACTAGGATGTCACTAATTTCTCCTTCCCTATAATTCTATCATAATAACTAAAATGCAACAGTGAGAATGATTGTTAAAAAGAAAAAGGTAAAACATTTTCAGCCCTCCAAGCAGCATTTATTTATTTATAAAAGAATGGGCATGTTTTTTATTTGAGCATTTCAGCTTAACAATGAAAGAACTGAAGACAGAGATAAGAACATTGAGTGGTGTTGCCAGTCTAAATAAGGCATTTTAAAAATATTTTTATAAGGAATAAACGAGTAGACCAGGGGTATCAAACTCATGGCATTACTGCGGCACCATGTGGAATATTGGGAATTCCACCACCACCCTTTTGCTAAATCAGGCATGGGCATGGGCATGGGCATGGCCAGCATGTGACACATCTGGCACTCGGACTGGGAGTTTGACAGCCCTGAAATGGAGCATAATAACATGCATTTTATGTGTATTTTAAGCCTCTAAAATGGAATTAAATAAATTCCTGTGCAGTAAATGATCAATGACTATTATAACTACGACCACTGATGGAGTTATCTCTAAAATGAGAGGCAATATAATGTACATTTGAATAAAACCAGTCCCTTGGGAGAAAAATAATGCAGAAAAACCCTATGATTCTCATGTCTTGTTTCAGGGATTCCCATATGTACAACCACTGTGGGAAACAGGATGTTGACTAGGTAGGAGTTAATGATGTCTTGAGAAAATATTCTATTTCCAAAACTATTTAGAATGCCTATTATACATTAAACTATTTATTTATAGGCAATTTTTGTCCACAATAATTCTACTTGTCCATAAGTATAGTAGTTTTCTCTCATCAAAACTTTATAAAGAACAGTAAATGATAATATTCATTGCTGGACTTTTTCAGTATTGGCTGGCACTTTGATAAAGTACACATCTGGAAATCTATTGATTTTCTACCACAAACACATTTATTTAAAGACCATTAGACACATGTATGGTATATTCAAAGTAAGTCACATAATAATACTTTACATTCATGTTTAGTACACTGCACTGGACTCTGCTGTTGATCCCACTTTGATATTTAACCTTTGAGATTCGATTATCCCCTAATTGATATTGTCTTTTGTGAAATAAGATTCTTCGTGTACTCCCTGTGGATGTTCATACTATCAGGGTACACCATTTGTACAAATGTTCTAATAATGGAAAATTCCTATTCAACTATTTCTATTCCAAATCCTATGCAACTTTTCACACAATAGTGTCTTGTCAGAAACCAGTGTTCAGTATTTGTGTACCAGATGAGGGCTAACTAAAAGTCAAAAGTTTGTTGGCCTATTCCTGCTTCAACTTATGAGTGTCTAATAAGGGTGGCATCAGAGTCAGAATGTTATCAGGACCTATAATTGGAGGTTGTTTAAAAACTGAATTCACAGTGCCATCAATGTTCTCAATGACCTCAACCTTTTCTCCTACTTGATTTTTATTTCAGAATAACAGAGTTGGAAGGGACTTTGGAGGTCTTCCAGTCCAACCCTATGCACAAGCAGGAGACCCTGTACAATTTCAGACAGATGGCTGTCCAGTCACTTCTTAAAAACCTCTAGTGATGGAGCACCCACAACTCCTGAAGCAGAGGTGGTATTCAGCAGGTTCTGGCCAGTTCTGGAGAACTAGTAGAAGAAATTTTCAGTAGTTCAGAGAACCGGCAAATACCACTTCTGACAAGATTTTACAGTATCCTTACCCTGCCACGCCCACAAAACCACACCCACAAAACAGGTAGTAAAATAATTTGAATCCCACCTGTGTCCTGAAGGCAAGTCATTCCACTGGTTAAAAATTGGTTGAAACAAGGTGGGACAGCACACCATGCATGGCTTCTGGTATTCTTGCAACATTTAATAGCAGCTTTGTCAGAAAGAAAAAGAGAGGCTTGTACTAATGGACAGCACCTTAACTTGTTTATTACACAAATTTATATGGCTGTCTAACTCACACACTGGAGCGGTTAACAGCATTTTAAAAAACCATCATTTACATGATGATTTCACACATTTTATAACTTCCTATCCTTGTCTCTCCCACGGATGCTGGATCTAGAGTTCTTATACTCATCTCCCAAAAGCACAGTTTTCTTGCTTAATAGATGCTGAAAGTTATAATCTAACAACATTGTGAGCCATTTGTTCCCAATGCCTATATTTAGTTTTTGTTCTGTATATAGAATGTTCTGTAGAATGAGAGTTTTTAGAGAATAGCATGATACCTTTTCTAGAATGACAATTTTTCTTTGGGTGCAAAGGTTTGTTCTATTCTCTATTTTCAACAGTCAATTTGTTCATTAAAGCAGAAAATTCTGCTTTTGACTTGCTTAGAAAAATGTCTTTTTGACTGTGTCTGTATGTCTGTGTCTATGCCTGTGCTTATGATTCTTTCCTGCTTTCTTTCTATCATGTCTTTTGGCCAATTCTATTTTAGAAGTTTTGAATTTATTACCTTTTAAAAAATCCATAATAATGAAGTTTTGAAAATATCTACCATTACAAATTTCTTTTTTTCTTTCTCTTTCTCTCTCTTTCTCTGTCTCCCCTCTGTGTTTAATGGAAATTATCTAAGTGGAAAGAATTTTTAATGCTGAAATATATAGTCCTTCTTTGTGGTTGCTGTAAATCATTGTTAATTACCAACTTCTTTTCTTTCCTCTCCTCAGTAATGAAGGTGCTTCATATCCAGCAAAGATCCAGCAATCTATTTAGAAAGTAATCATTATTTCTAAGAAAAAGAAATGTGGATTCTGCTGTCTTCTTCTATTACTTGGCAAAGTAGAATATAACAAGGAGAGAAGCATTAGAGAAGAATCTAAATTATTATAGCAAATCATGTATGGCAGATTAAGATATTGATATTTCAAATCCAAGTACATGGCTTAGCATGAATTTGGAAGCTTAGCAAAACCAACATGCAGACAGTTTTACACATTGATTGAAAATACATCAAGTACATCAAGTTCACTGTACAAGGCAATTTTGCTTCCTGAACACTTTTGGTCCTGAACACTTTTGGTGTGTCATAAAGATTGTTGATGCTAACCATGAAATAACCTGTAATTTAACCTACCACATACAGTTTTATAGATTTTTTTTTGTTTTTAACACAATGGCAATGTACACACCTATTGGCTATGCTTCACACATTAAAAAAAATGGAACTGTTGTTGAAGCACATTCTGTACATCAAGTACAACTGGAAATCTGTGGAGATGTAAAACTAATGGCTGTACTGCTTGGAATGCATAAGTTATGCATCTATATCTATATCATCTATATCTATCACTCTATCTATTATCTCTCTCCATCTATCTATCTATCACTCTATCTATCTATCTACCTACCTATCTATCTATCTATCCATCTATCAGTCTCCAAATATATAAGTTTCTTTTCTGCTTTGCATATTCACCAGTTCACAGTGGAAATAATGAGGACCAAAACAGTAAGCATGTTTAACTGGAAACTGAAATAGAAATCAGTGAGGAGGTATGATAGGCAAAACTTCAGAAGAAAACTAAAATTTTGTGTAAGGACTAAAGAAGAACTCTGCTGGGCATATTTTTGTCCAATGTATATGTCACATAGAGCCCAGCTAAGTCATTCAAGAAAAATAGAAGGATGTTGAAGTACTATGTCAGAAGGACTAACTTCATTCCAAAGATGGTATTTCTAAGAAATTAAACTGATAAAATTGGAACGGAAAGTTCCCAGGTTAAACAGAATCACTATGTCAACCCAAATCAAAGATTTTCAAAGCTATCAAAGCCAAATATCTATTGGCTTGAATAGGCTGGATGAAAAACTCAAGTCTTTAAACTATGAACCATATACCTGTTTATAGACTGGTACACACAAAAGTCTTTATTTTAGTCTTCAGTAAAGAATCAGACTGCAGAGAAAGCAAATTTCTACATAAAAGGTTAAATTTATGGAGAGCAAACATTGAAATCCTTGCTGAGTGTGCAGTCCCATAATATTTAATTAATATCTATAATTCAGGAAGTCATAAACAGACATTAAGACAGATTTTTGAAGTGTGAGTCTCCTTTTAAAGTTTTCTAAAATGATGCCCAACCTCACATCTCATATCTATAACTTCCACAGCTTGATTATGTGTTGTATATAAAATCTTTTCCATTATCTTTTGCAAATTATTTTATTGAATGATCAGAAAGGATATAAAAAGGTAATTCTACAGCTTTGGCATACTTACTTCTTGCAAAACTTCGGAGAAATAACAAAATCTTTATGCATGATATTGCTCCCCACTAAACCTAAAATATGCCTAATTAACTGGGGAAAAAAAGGAATCATTAAAATGTAATAAATAAAAATGCTGTTATAAGGTTATAGGCTAACTCTTCCAGTATTAATATTTACATTTCTGTTTTAGCAACGATAGCCTTATTTTTGCCTGAAAATAATTGGAGTAACAAAGGACTTCATGCTGCAAAGCTGTGGACAGAAGGAAGGGAACCAAGGAAACAATTTCTTCAATCATATAATTTATTGCACAGAAGAGTTCTGTAAAATGCTTCACTGAACCTCATCATCTTTTGAAATAAAAATATTCAGCATATAATGCATTTTGGTAACTCACGAGGCCATGGCATCAGAGCTTGTTTGAGAGACCACTGAAAAAGAAGAAGCATTTATAGAATTGTTTCGTAAATATAAGAAATGTTTTTAGCAAAGCACCATTAAGTCAAGTTGTCTTCCTACTCAAATACCTGCTGTTTATTACCTGTCCTTTATTACCCCTCCTTCTTAAAAGAAAACAACAACTATATAACTGCTCAGGAAAATGATGGGTAATCTTCCTCAACTGTGCATAGTGCAGAGTGCTAAAATAATAAATATTTGCTTTCCTCAAAATTTTTCAAAAAATGCTAACAGATGAAAATTTCATAGTCCGAGATAGAATTTTGCTTAAATGTTCATCATATTATCTGAAAGTTACTGTGATTATTGTGCCAAATCCCATCTCCCAAATGTTTTCTGCAAAATAGCTTCTCCATCAAAATGCTTTCATGAGATGCATAAAGAAAGACTGTTGTTTATGTCTTTTTTTTTGCATCATCCTCCATTACATAGAAATTCTGTCCACTCTCTGATATGAGTTTCATTGCTGTCTTTAGGACAAATGAAATATACAATATAACTTCTAACAAACAAAAAAAAAAGGCACTGACCCATGAATATTTCACCCCATTTTATTCTTTGTGGCAAAATAAACAAAAATCTTCACAATTCTGAATGAAATTTATAAAAATATTATAGAAGCCATTTGTGACTTCCTGCTAAATATAATGGTAATTAAATATAAAGAAATGTAGTAATTAGCTATCAGAACACATGCAGAGCTATGTTGCTGGAAATCATTTATTTCAATATTTGGTAGAATCTCACAATGATGTATGTGTATAAACAGATATCAATCTAACAAATCCTTTAAAAAAGAACTGCAGTATGAATCAATTTGTTGAAAGATACACTTAATTTACAAATGATTTCAATATTCTACCACAAGACACAATCACATCTTGAAAAAAAACTGTTTTCAAATGAGCCAGTGATGAATGCTGATTGCCATCAAAGATAAGAATTATTGTTGGGAAAAAAATATCTTCTTTAAAAAAAATGTGTAAAATTCCATGGAAAACAATGACAATGAATAGTTTTTTACTTCAACAAAGCCTATCAACTATTGCAGCAAAAATATACTTCAGCTGTAAACCTGAATGTCTTCTTGAACCCCTTTTACAATTTGAACCATAGCAGTTATGAGAGCCAAATATTGTCAGTGTTTCCAGTCACCAATAGATCTGTAAGAAGCTCTGACATGTTCTTTAAATCTATTCTTTCACTTAATTTGACAGGGTTGCTGTGAGAAAAAGATATGTTGCATTCTTCGTGAAATAGAAATTTGTAATAAGTACTCATCAGTGTCTGAGAAACATTCTGTGATTGAATTTTAGTTCCCTAAGAGTTTCCTCTTCTTCCAAGCTGGCAGTTTGAAAGCATGCAAATACAAGTTGATAAATAGGTACTACTTTGGTAAGAAGGTAACAGGGTTCAGTGCACCTTGGCATAAGGTGTAATCATGCAAGCCACATGACCATGGGAGCATTTTTGGACAAAACTGGATCCTTTGGCTAGGAAGTAGAGATGAGCACCACTGAACACAACTGGGCAGGGGAACAGTTACCTTTTCTGTAGGGGATTCCTACAATTAAAATTCACTGCCAAATGAAGGGTTTTTTGATAATTATGCTGAGGAGAGTAAATTGCAGCTTTGAGACAAAAGTAAATAGGGAAGAGCTGGTTTGTGTAATCAAAAATAAAACAGTGATTTATGACAGTTTTGCTTAAGGTTGGTGAACTATTACAGTCTATTAATGGATTACTCAAAGGGAAACTGCTGTCAAGACCGGCCTTTTACAAGAACATGTCAATCACATTATTTGATGTTTATTAATACTGAAATGTTTGTACAAGACAGCTTCCTTGGTTGCTGATGGCAAAGATGAAAGTTTTAAGAGTTGATATTTGCCAGCAAATCTTTGTTATGCTGTGGGAATGAATGGGAGGATTTTCTTCACAACATTGTGATATTATTGTCATTGTTGACAACATTGTCAACATTAGGATCCAGAAATAAAGTATCAGCCCATGGAATTTTATCACATAGCTTCCTTCAAAAAGGAATGAGGGGTTGACTATTTAGACAATTCATGGTTACATATTGGTGACATACAGTAGATGTATTTATCAAGTGGATTTTCTTTGATCTGATACTATAGCATGACAAGGAGATCTTAAACCTCAACAGTCACCCAAGAGAGAGTAGTGAAATTGGACTTTACCAAGCCAATCATATAATTCAGACCTGGTGCCATGCAGCTTCTACTTTTCCTCGAATAAGTTTCACTCAGATAACTCAAGAGATGGAAAGAATTGTCAGGACCTAGATGAACAGACAAAGCGTGGAGCTCTTTTATGTGCCTTGCTTCTCTGACAGAAATGAGTAGCAAATGGTGGTGAATATAATGAGAAGTAGAAACAGATAACAAATAGCTCATTTCTAGTATTATTTTCCTGTTTCATTGGTTAAGGTGTCTTTATTTATTAAAGTTAATAAGTCCTCACACTTTTGCTTTAATATAGCCCACAATAAATAATTAATATAGCCCACAATTAATCAATATATATGTAAGCATAGAATCAGAGAACATTATTGTTGGAAAGTATTTTTAAAACTATCCAGTCCAGTTGAGCAATCCACCATCCCAGTTTCTCTAACAGATGATAATTCAGCCTCTGCTTAAGGGATAAGTGAGTTTACTACCTTCTGAGACAGTCTGCTCCATTTCTGAACAGCTCTTTCTGCTATAAATTTTTCCTGATGTCTGTTCTGGGGCTCAACTTCTTTCTAGCAATTGGCTTCATAGAGGCTTTCTCATTCTGCACACATAATTTAAATTTCTGAATTATGCAACCAACTGTTTGTTTTACTCCCAAAAAATAATCCAAACACAGTTGTACAATGAAATAACCATTTTCAAAAGAAAGCTTGACCAGCAACAGCATACATGCATCAAGCGTTTAGCTGCCAAAGCTCAATGAACCAAAAGAAAAATAACACTGCATAGCAACAAGGATTCAAAGGAAATCCTTTACAGCATATATGGGCATGTGTTTATGATGATGATACACAGTTTGATAATTCCATACCAAGTTGTCAGAGTTAGAGTATGGAGGTTCTACTTCAGTGCCTGAAAATTGTAGCTCTGGACATGGTGCAACAGATTTAGCACAAACAAAATGACTGAGTGGTTTTGGCTTTTGGACCTCCTGTTCTGGAGATTTTCCATTTCCTGTCCCAGAAGAAGTGGCACTAAAGATCCAATACACAATCTGGGGATCCTCTTGGACTTGTGGCTCCTGCTCTCACAGCAGGTGAGACTGATGGGTAGGAATCTTCTCATTGTCACTCAAGTTCTTGTGATCTTCAGTATGGACTACTGCAATGTGTTTTACATTGCAAATACTGTTTGAAGAGTATTTGAAAGCTTGAAGTGATGTGATGGCACAAAGAGTTAATCATAATAGAGAGTCAGCGCATGTGACACCATTGCTTCCTTAGCTGTATTGACTTTCAGAAAACAGAAAATAGAGTTGGAAGGAATCTTGGTGGTATTCTATTCCAACCACTTGCCCAAGCAGAAGATGCTATATAATTCAGGTCAAATTACTGTCCAATCTCTCCTAAAAGCTTCCAGTGATCAAGCACCTACAACTTCTGAAGGCAAAACATTCCACTGTTAATTGTCAGGAAATTTATCCTTAGTTCTAGGTTGGATTTCTCTTTGATACATTTCCATCTGTTATTTCTTGTCTTGCCTTCAGGTGGTTTGGAGAATAAGTTGACTTATCTTCTTTGCAGCAGCCTTTCAAATATTGGAAGACTGCTTCAAGTCACTTCCTAAAACCATTCATCATATGTTTTAACTTCCAGAATTCTCATCATCTTTGTTGCTCTTCTCTGCAATCTTTCTAGAGTCTCAATATCTTTTTCTATCATGGCGATCAGAACTAGATTCAATATTTCAAGTGGGGTTTCAAATAGTGCAGTATATAGCCATACCAGAGGTGGTATTCAACTCCAAATCTTGACAAACAAATGCTCTGTCCTACACATTGGTAAAATAATCAGTACAAACTAGGAGGATATGACCTCATTGACGATCCTCACTCCATCAAGGACCTTGAAATTCTCATATCAAATGACCTAAGCACCAGACTCACTGCAACAGCATTGCCAAAAAGGCATTAAGAGTTGTAAATCTAATCTTATGAAGCTTCTCCTCTGGAAATATTGAATTGCTAACTAGAGCATACAAAACTTTTGCTAGACCAATACTCAAACATAGCTCTTCAGTCTGGAATCCACACTGTATATCAGACATTAATACAATTGAGCGAGTCCAGAAGTATTTCATTAGAAGAGTACTACAGTCCTCTGCTCGCAGCAGAATACCCTATATCACCAGGTTTGAGATTTTGGGCTTGGACAACTTTGAACTAGTCATTGACTATTGACAATTATCTGTAACCCAGTCAATGACTATTTCAGCTTCAATCACAACAATACAAGAGCACACAACATATACAAACTCGATTGCAAAAAGTACAACTTCAGGAACAGAGTGGTCAATGACTGGAATGCACCACCAGACTCTGTTGTTACATCCTCAAAACCCCACTCCTTTAACCTCAAACAATCCACTGTTGACCTCACCCCATTCCTAAGAAGTCTGTAAGGGGTGTGCATAAATGCACCATTGTGCCTACTGTCCCTGTCCTATTGTTCCCATTTATTCGTACCTATTTCCTGTATTCTTACTCATGATTATACTTATACCTATTAACTTGTAAGTAACTGACAAATAAATCAATAAAATAAAAATAAAAAAAAGTTCTGACTGGTTCTGGAAAACCCGTAGCAGAAATTTTGAGCAGTTTGGAGAACCGGCAAATACCACCTCTGACTAGAGATTTTACAGTATCCTTCTCCTGCCACACCTACCAATCCATGCCCACAGAACTGGTAGTAAATTTTTTTGAGCCATGCCCACTATTGAGCCATATTAATATTTCATGTGTTTTTGTTATTAACCCTCTATCTTAATTTTTAAAAAAAAAGTTTTGTAGATTCTGGTGTTGAAACTAGAAAAGGGGTTTGTGTTGGATGGAATCATGTTAAATTAAAATAGAATACAGAACAATTTTTGAGCCAATGGGTTTAAATTGATTACAAGCCTGAAAGGAAAGCTAAATAAAAAATAGCTAAAAGCATCAGCAAAAGAAACTAGGATTACCAAGAATACATCCTGCTATTCCAATGCTTCTCTAAAGCTTGTGATCCTCATGTTGGAGATATTTTTTTTCAAAGCTGACTTATCTTTCTTACAAACTGAATTCAAATATTTTTTTCTCATAAGCAATTGGCATGTTGCTGATTCATAATGTAATATATAGCACAAACTTCAACTTTCTAGCAAGTTTCTTGGAATTTAATTTAATTGTCGTGGGAATACATGAACCACTTTGGTCTAGTGGTGAAGGACACCAGGACAGAAAATTTGAGATGATGAATTCTAATCACCTTAAGCCCATGTCACACTGCAACAACGGATGGAAAGAGGATGTAAAATGGAGAGAAACTCTTGCCATCCGTTGGTTAACGTGATTCATCCGTTTTGTACTCACTGCGTCCGTTTTTCATCCTCTCTATCCGTCCAGCATCCATCACTGAGGTTCCATCCACTCAAAAAGTTTTGAGCTGCTCAAAACTTTTTGAGCGGAAAATGTATCCAACGCATCCATT
>BHFT01010742.1:0-38323 GCA_004320025.1 Laticauda laticaudata
GCGTAATTTTCACTCCTGGCATTAAGTTCTTAATATCACAGTCAGTTTCTTGCAGGATGTCGATGTAGATTGCACAACTCTCTCTTCACTTCTGAACAACCTTTGCCATTAGACTCAGGATACTTAGTCAAGGTAGGATGACCTGGTTTTTTGATGTTGACTTGCGTTGCTACTCGGCATTCCCAGGTCGTATTCCATGTGGGGATCTGTCTGACCCTGGAGGAAGACGGCGGTTCTGCTGCTGAGGATCAACCTATTACAGCAGTTGCCCAGTAGCAGAGCTGAATGCGGCAACTGCCCTTCCAAATAACCATATAGTTGCTTTCTCCCACTGTATCCCCAAACCATCACCAAGTCTAATCCTAGGTCCAGTGCCTTGGTGGCACTGCAATGCGGAGACAACAACTAAATGCGTAGGATGGTGCCGAATGGAGCTCGCAGCATTATCGTAGTTTTACAAAACTAGGAGTAGGTCGATTGGTCAATTGCTCAAGGCACCCGCCAAGCCAGGGAAACCACCCAACAACCACCTTTCACACATAGGTGTGCTCAAAATCTCCAATTGGGTGTACGCGACAACTGTTCCACCCGTCATATCAATTCATTCCTACCACTCGTTGGTAATAAGACACCTGCGCTCACTAGACGCGCCCACCTTCACTCCTGAGACACTGCCCCACACCTAATCTACACCCCTCAATCCATCCTGTCTCAGCACCTTGCAAAACCACTCAGGATTTATCACCCCAACACAAAGTGCGCACCTCGGAGGACAGCACCTTCACCAGCTCTAGTATTCATTGTGGCTTCCTCACCCACTAATCATCCAAGCCCTGGCAAACAACCCTGGTCTGGACTCCATTCCGTCCACATGCTGGCCTGTTCCTGATGCCGTATGATGCGCTTCCCCAGTTCATTTTCTGACGTCAGGTTCCTTGGGTGATCCTTTCAGCCAACCCCATTCCCTGTTTCCTAAAGCCGAATTTTGTCACTGCTCCAACAGGTGCCTTTGCTGTTTGTTTCATACACTCATTGGAAAGTTCGGGGCATTCCAACACCCTATGCCCTATTAGGTTACATCTGAAACACCGAATAGTCAGCCAACCCCTACCACCTGGTTGGCCATCTCCTTGCCTGCTCCAACCTCCCATAACACCAAGATCTGTTTTAGGTACTTTTTGGAATGGTTCAGGCTGAGTTCTGAACTCCTTCAGTCCGACATCCAATTCAACCGCAGTTCTGTCCCATTCTGTAAATCGTTGAGGGATTCCTCGATATAGACAAGCCTGTCTTAAACTATGATCTAATCCAGCACAGAATTCTCAGACCAGCAGACACACAGGCCAGGATCTTAACTTCCTAGCTAAACATCGGAATTCTTGTACGTATTCAGTTGCCGGTCTCCCATCTTGCCTCAAAGCCATGATAGCTTCCTCAGTTTGGTGGATGCGAGACCTGTCCTCAAAATGATTGTGGAGCGAGTCCAAAAAAAGATTTACATCTACCAACTCTCTGGCCCGTTCACTGTGTAGTTCCACAACCCAGTCTGCTGCATCACCAGTTAATACCTCCGTGATAGCTACCACTATGGACGGATAGCAAGAGGCATATAATTCTAGGTGATTGATCACTTGGCTTAGGAACAGTGAGATATGGTCTGGGTTACCATCAAACGTAGTTTGCAGTGGTGGTGGTCCCCACACCATTCGTTGTGGCCACTGGCCAGACATTTCTGATGACCCCAGGAACCCTCATGCTGTATATGACGAGGTGTTGCATCCCCTCGAGCAAAGCTTGATGACATATGCTTGGTACCTGGGTTCTGATGACCCAGCTACATCAGCTAATGATGCATCAAACCCAGGTGTAAAGTCACTTCCAGTGTTCTATTGTTACGTTCTCTGCCTTCTCTACGTATGGAACTGAAATATGAAGTATCAGTACGAGCCTCTGACCCCTCCTATCTACTCTTTGGGCTGGGATCTTGTATATTTAGATCTCCATACTTCATTTGCAATAGTTCTATAGTACTGGCTCCCAAGCTGGAGGTGGAAGTACTCCAGGCCTCCTTTCCCTCCACTTCTCAAATACTCCAGCATTGAGAGGTGCAAAGGCAGGGGATTTCCTATGAACACTTTGTCCCCCACACTCCTCCTGGAGCTCCAGATCACTCCTCCTTTCGTCCCTTGTCTTGGGCCGAACAGTCTTCCATGCCTCCCTCTCCACATCTCTGTGTACTTTAGGTCTAGTAACGCTCTGTACATCCTTGGGAATATCCCCAGTATCACCAGCAGATGGTGGTTCTCCCCTCATAAACCCATCTGTAGACTCATGCACTCCGCCATCCCAAAGAGAAATCTCTTCCTCATCCATCTCTGATGCAAATGGCAAAGCCGAATCCATGTCTGTATCTTCTGCCATCACTTCTCAATGCAGCAACACTGAACAGCCAACAGAGGGGAGGAGGGATGACAGGAGCATAAAAGAATTTGAGGGAGAGCTGACTTTCTTCTCAGATGTTCGGCCGAATTCCAGAAAGAAAGAGAAACAAAACTCTCACAGTAACCAAGAAATGAGTCTTTATTCATCCATATACTGCTCGGGATTTGGGTAGCACCAAGATCAAGATGATATTAAAGTCAGCTCTGGCACACCTCGCAGCCAGAGCTGTATTTATACAGCTCTGATAAAAACATAATAAAACGTAATAAGTTTATCCACCATCTGGTGGACGCTACCGCTTAATTTCTGGTTACTATGTAACCCCCAGATACCGTGCATTTGTCCGTTAATTATCCACCTCCTTTACCGTACCCTCACCATGTTATACTCTCCATATCCCACTATCACCCTTGTGCCTGCCTAGTGAATATCCACCCCCAAAGCCATTATTTTAATGGTCAGCATGTTCATCGCTCTGTCGATAGCCACCCACAACTTGTGATAGTTCAGCGTCTGACATTATCAGGGCTCATCATCAATCTTCATCGGCAATGCAAACCCCGTGTCGGTTGGCTGGCAGGTACTTCCTAACGCGGTAGCACATTTGGACACAGTAGAATGCTCGGTGTCACGGCTCCGGCATGCCGCCGGGACGTGACACAGAACAAGACTATGAGCTGATCAGAATAACTTATTTATTATTACTTGCCTATTTATTTTGCTGGACTGACTGCATCTCTTGGGAACAGTCAGGTAAAAACTTCAATGATATTTTATTTGGTGGCGGAGTGGAGTCAGATTTCAGTTTCATTTCTTCAGTGCAACCACTCCAAGCTTGACAGTTTCATAAATCCACTCCTTACTGTAACTGAAGATTCCACTACAACTTTCACATATATTACCTAATGTATTTATCTAACATTGTTACCATTTAAATTCTATCATAACTATTAAGTCTCTGTATTAGTCTTAATACACTTGTATATAGAAATCTATCTAGAAAAATACAGGAGTATATCTAATGAAGAGTTAAGTACAGTGTCCTTCCAATGTTCTTTAGATCCATATTTGTCTATGCGTCTATCAGTTTCCCACCCCTCTTTCGTTTATGCAAACTGCATATCTATATCCCATCCCCCCACCCCTGTGTACCCTATTTTTGTTTCAAGGAACTGTATATCAGTTTGGTCACCAGCTACAAAAAATATATATGTGCACTGGCAATCTATCTCAGTGACATCCTCACATTTGCAACCAAATAGATTTGGAATCACAAATGTGAGAATTAATGGTACAAGAAAAAAATACCAGCCAATAAATATAAAAAGATTAATGGAGATAGGTATACTGGTACTACAAAAACTGTCATTTTCCTTTTTGTGCTAAAATAGGCACTGAGGAATATTTATCTTTGCAATAGAGGCAAATATTTATCTTATATATTGTTAGTCATTTCTCCTGCCTTTGCACTCAAGAGAAAAAGTAGTGGACAGCACTAATGGGGTGAGAAAGTGAACTAGGTTGGAACTAGGAATACTAAACCATCAGGGAATAATATGATTATAGAGGTTTGATGAGGAAGTAAAACAAATTCCTGGAGGACATAAGAAATCAGTGATGCGCAATTCTGTACTTTTATGCATAAAACTGCATAGATGTATACATTAAGTTAGAGATCTCCAAACTTGGCAACTTTAAGACTTGTGGACTTCAACTCCCAGCATGCTGGCTGGAGAATTCTGGGAGTTGAAGTCCACAAGTCTTAAAGTTGCCAAGTTTGGAGACCCCTGCATTAAGCTTTCAGGAGCTAACCTGAGAGAGACACCCTTTTTTGATCAGTAGATTCACAGCAATAGAAACATCGTATGAAGTTTCCCATGGGCTGTCTAAATGTTCATTGTACAGCAAGACTGAGTACATTAGTGTGTTCTGGAGAATTTGAATGTCAATTATGACTAGCTAGCATGTTCAGGGGTAAAGGGTTGTGGAAGCTGCAGCCTAAAATCTCTGAAAATCTGTCCATGGGCTATTATTTCCTTGACATGCAGAAGAGTTCCTGTTAAGTCATGTAAACACAAAAGGCATTGCCTGTGTGAGTAGGGAGAGAGGGATGGATAATTATAGTTTATCAAGACATACGACCCTAGCTCTAGTGTATGTTTTGAGTTGAAAAAAAAATCTGTAAGAGCCAGTGTGGTTAGGAAGATTGGATTTGAACTTGGCAAACATACCAAAAAGATTTAACTGTGATGTTAAGGGAGATTGGTCTGCTGCTCTTCCTTCCACTAGTATCACCATGTTACATTTAAATGTATTTAAGATCATGAGTTCAAAAATTAGTAAAGTGGTCAATGCAATGGGTGTTTTGAAAGGCTTATCAAATAATTACTAATGCCCAATCATATACTGCCAAAATTACAGTAATGAAGAGGCAAAAGCAAACACTGACGTCACACAGAAATATTTAACTTGTAATTTCTTTTTGTTCAAGCAAATCACTTGTGGAAACCCAAATAATTGCCTTTCAAGAGGGAAGGCTGTGTATGTTTGCCAAATGTGTAGCAATAAAGGCAGGTTATTTATTGGAGAGGAGTCATCAAGGGAAAACGGGAAAAGGCTACTAACCCCCCCCCTTCCTCTTCTCACTTTCTAATGTATGTTTGTGTAGTGGGAAGTCTCTCTGTCCATGGAGACACTCCCCACAAATGAAGAGTGCATGGAGAATCTCTATGAATAGAGATGTCTACCATACAGTATAGTACTACCATATCTGAAGTGCAAACTCCAAACACCCAGGAGAGGGCAACAAAGAGATACAAAAAGTGAATTTTGCTGCCATCTGGTGGCTCTATTTGTTATAGAGGCCCTCTACAGGTGAAAGGTAATAAGTGGAGAAGGGAACTAGACTGAATGAGACTAGAAATCCTAAGTATTTCCCAGTTACTATAATTTGCTCAGTTGAACTCTCAGCACACAGAAATCAGGCCTAGATTTCTGTTTGCCTACCAGGCTTGCACAAATCCCTAATTATTTTCCTTTTTGAAGACAGAAAGACACAGCTTTAAAGTTCTCCAGTTTTCACTGTAGCCCCATATAATAAGCTGGCTTACACATCTATAACATAGTAGCTGCCTCTCCCCATCATGGACTGAAGAGAATCTTGCTATAGAGTAAGCCTGCAGATGTTTATACTTACAGAGTCCTGAAAAACAGATGCATGAAAGAGAAGACTTTTTGTATATGTGGATAATTAACTTTACAAATTAGCTTCCCTATTTTGCAAGCAATTCTTAATCAGTAATTATTAATTCAGTTAACATCTTTTGCTTTCTTGGACCAGGAAAGGTGTTTGTGTGTATGAGGATGGCTTACGGTAGGCAGTAGATAGATGCAAACAGAAACATATACAAATGCATTTATGCATAGGTATGTCACATGTGCATGTAGAGGGGATCTTTTGTCCTTTTGAAGAATTGTTTAAATACATAAATTTACCTTCCTGTGGGAGTCAGTGTGGAAATAGTTTAAGCAGTCCACAAGTCTTAAAGTTGCCAAGTTTGGAGACTCCTGCAGTAAAGCATAATTCAGCTAAGTCTTTCTCAATCCAGTTTTCTCCAGGTATATTTCAGTCCCAAGGTATCTACAGGTCTTCTGATTGGGGACAGCTTGGCTTAGCATAATAGGGACATATCTAAATAAAATTTAGCACCTTTGGCTTTTTGTCCCCTACTTGTATCAAGGGAAGAAGAATACAATGTTGGGGTCTGTTCATCAGAGTCTCCTACTTGTCTGGATTTGGAAGCTGAGCCAAACTGGATCTAGTCTAACTTGGGATGAGGGATTCCAGGGCTATAGAGTTGATGGAATAATCAGAAAAGATTCTGGAAGAAGATTGTGACAAAATGCTTCCATGCTGTGGCCTTAAAATCTAGATGGACATGTCTGGTTATCAGGAGTCAGACTTGACTCAGGGGGCATCTTCATCTTTACCTTAAATGTGAGTTGTTATAAAACTCACCTGGCCACAATTTATTTGAAAAATCAATTAGAGATTCCTAAACACCCTGGACAGCATAATCCTGCTGCCTGATCATTTCTAATTATTTATCTGATTGATAGTCATCCTTTTTATTGGCACTGAATACTTAAGACAACTCACAGCATGCAAAATACAGATGCAAAATCAAAATTTAAGTGTGATGATGAAACTAGTGACAATTTACCATAAAACCTTGATGACAGGAATAGAAAACTGGATGGGGTCAAATGCAACTCTATGAAGAACACATGCTATGAGAGGCATGCAGAAGTAGACCCTTTCTGATATGCCCAATAAACGGGCCCTGACTGAAGGTTCTTTGTAACATTTGAATATCTTCATGTATGTATTTAGTTCATATATCCCATCTTTACTTTTTACAGTAAAGGCAGTTCAAGGCAGTGTACATAATGCTTCCTTTCTTGTCTTCCCCCCACAACAATCCTTTGAGGTGAGTTGGACTGAGAGCCAGTGGCTCGGAGCCACCCAGCTAATAGTTTTGCTTGAGGGATGTCTACGGAGATTCTCAGTCATCCAGGTCGTGGTTGTCCCAAAGGTGCTTTTTTCAGGAGGCAACTGGACTTTCTGGTTTTTCTTTGAAGACATTTCGCTTCTCCTCCAAGAAGCTTCTTCAGTTTCTGGGAAGAAAAGAAAAACCAGAAAGTCCAGCTGCCTCATGAAAAAGCACCTTTGGGTTTGCCTGAGGGAGTTTTCCACTTTCTAATCCAGCACCATTGCCACTACATTACATTGTCTCAGTATCACAAAAACTACTGGACTTTCAGATAGATAGATCCTAACCCAGGTAGGGTTTAAAAAGTAAATGCTAGCAACTTAAAATGTGTCTGAGAAATCACTGGCTTAAACCATCTGTGTTCTTTCCATTAAGTCTCTTTGTTCAGAGTGGGACTTGCCTCACCAATATGTTAGCTCAAGAAAGCATGCGGTCAAGTCCTCCCCATACCTCTGCCTCAAGGAAGTAAGGAATTATTGAGGATGATCTTGGCAATTTTGGTGCCTCACTGAAGAGTAGCAGGGCTCTAGGTCTGGATGGCCCTTAACCTGTTCTGATTTTTAAAAGCAGCAAACCCCGAGGTGGTATTCAGCAGGCTCTGACCAGTTCTGGAGAACCAGTAGCAGAAATTTTTAGCAGTTCGGAGAACCGGTAAATATCATCTCTGACTGGAGATTTTACAGTATCCTTCCCCTGTCACATCCACAAAACCAGTAGCAAACCTCATGCTTTTCTACAGGGCTTTCAGAGGGCTGAACACCATATAAGACTGTCAGCATTTTACTGGGAAGTTTTTGGCCCTGCCAATACATACAGTATGGTGGACTGGTTTTGATATTGTTTTAGAATTGTAAGTGACCTAGAATTAATTGTATGGGAGGCACATTCCTGCTCTCTTTTTTTTCTTCAGTTATTTATGACTTTTAATCATGTTCTTCATTGCTTTTGATAGTTCACAACTTGTTTAATATCTCTAAATTTAAACCAGAATCTTGTTGATGGTCTCTATCCAGTGTGGTTTTAGCCAGTTTCATTTTCTAGCACCTTCATTCTTAGCATAGTTAATTCAAGGGATTTGAATAAGTAATATGACCAAAATAAAAGAGCTTGAGCTTGTTAAATTTAATTTCCAATGATACTTATTTCTTGATGTTATTCTCTCCCTCTTCTCCCTTTTCCTCCCTCTCCTTCCCTCTTTCCCTCTCCCTCCCTCTCTCCCTCGTTCTCCCTCTCTCTCCCTTTGTGTCTGAGCTCTGCACATTAGCAATCTCCATATCCATAATTTGAAGGAATTTAATTTCTATATGTGTTTTTATTATCCAGTCTTCACAACTAGGTAGTTACAGAACAAACAATAACATTTATTATTCTGTACTTGGTATTATGACTGATATCCTTGCTTTTCCAGCTCTCTATATGCTGGTTACCACAGTACACTCAGGTGATACAGTATTCTGAAAAATCATATAAATCAGTTTAAATAATAAATGAAGTCTTTTTTTTTAATATGGACATCAGCAGTGCCGAAGGGATAATACTTCACTGTTGCATTTTACATTAAATGGCACTTCTGGATACCTCTCAAAATTATATTCACATAACAGCATCTGACAATAAAGGCAATCATGACTGTTTTCCCCCCGCCCAACCAAAATACTTTTTATATTTGGAAAACACATTGTTAATTTTTCTTATCTCAGTGAATGCATGAAAAAAATGTTCCCCATGCACAGTAGCCCTGCCACCAAGTTTTTTGTGCATCCAGTTAGTAAGCATGTCCCAACTCATTGATTATCTCAATTTTTCACATTGTCTTGGTGAAATTCCCTGTTCTGGAGTTTGGGCATACTTGAACTGAACCTTATTCATCATATTCATTTTCTGTTTAAGCTAACCACAATCCAAATCCTTTTTCTTCCTCTATATTTTGAAATTAAGATAGAATTCTGATCTGTCCATCTCCCATCTCAGCATACCACTTTTGTCTTGTTCAACCACAGTTAATCTGTTANGTTGGATATTTTCCACTTTTTTCATCAGTTTTCTCTGTCTTTTGTTCAGTGTTCCCTGTTCTTTGTTCAGTGTTCTCTATTCTTTTTTCAATATTCTCTGATCTTGTTTGAATATTTTGAATTCCTTGCATAATCATCTGCAGGGTCACTTTTTCTTATTCTTTTTCTTGCTTTAACATTATCTGTATTGAATGTTGTCCTCCAGATGGTGGAGAGGAGGAAGCGGATGTCGAAGAACCAGGAGCTGTTAACTTCCTACTCATTTTAGAAAATTTAAAATCTTCAAATTCTTCTAGACCTTAATCTAGTTGTAAAATAACCAGCTACAATTCCAAGTAAAAATATTAAAAAAAAGAAAAAAACCCAATATTTCTTCAGGATCTTATATGCCTTAATCCAATCGATTAGTTAGATAATGAAAAATATTCAAAATTGAAGAAAAAGGGGAAAAAATAAAAATAGCATAAAAACATCCTAAACAAACACTAAAAAAGAAAAGTTGAAAGGTCACAAAGAAGGAAAAAAGGTGAAGAAAAAGTTAATTAAAAAAAAAGAAAGGAAAAAGTTCTTCAGGTTTTTCAACACCTTAATCCAATTAAGAGATCTCAAATAGAGAAAGACATATAAAAATGGACCAAAAAGAAACCAATGTAAAATGTGAACAAGCTCCAGAAAGCCAAATTCTATTACCAGAAAAAAAAATAAACTAATGAGGAGAGGATAGTGCAGCTTAGAAAATAATAAAAAGAGTACACTGCACTTTATTTAATTATCCAAGGCTCTTATTATAGTTCTCTCTTCTCCAAAAAGCTTATCACCTTTTCTTTTCCTAGCTTTCAGTGCCAGACTCCAGCTGTTGATAGAAACCCAGAAGAGCACCTACAATAATACTCTCCCGTGCTCTTCCCTTTATCTTATCAACCAGGCAATGCCCTTGAGACAAAGTCTTAATTCTTTCTCAGCTTTATCTGGTAAAGAGAAAACAGAATACTTCCAAGCCTCTAGTTGGCAGTGCTACAAAATTTCTTCAGCTTTCACTTTCCCCCTTTCCTTTTCCAGGCAAAATATAATAAGGATTAACTAAAAAAAAAAAAAATTTAAAAAATAACTAAAAAGGAGTCTCTAGTTCATGTTAAAAGGAGTCTCTTAACATGTTATAGAATCAAAAAGGAGAAAAGAATAAATGACAAGAAAAAAAAGAAAGTCCAATTTCAAAATATAAAATAATATATAAAAATCCAGCAATGAAGAAAAAAGAATTATTACTTGTTTAAGTAATATCCTTGTTTAAAATCACTGCTTAATCACTTCTGTTCTGATGGCGGCGGTCGGCGGCACCAAGAACCACTGATGAGAGGTGAGGAGACCAGGACATCTTCCAGCTGGCTAGTGAAGAAGGAAGACGTCTGCAGGCAAGTATTGCACTTGGGTAGCAATCCCTCCCAGGAAGCAGGGACGGAGGAGAGGACTGATCATCCTCTCTTAAGGCTAGGTCACACTGGCCGACGGGTGCAAAATGTATGCAAAAAGGAAACAACGGACGAGCAAAATTTCGGGGGTGGCTCCAGCCGTTGTTATCCGCTCTCAAAAGTGCCCCAAATTTGCATAAATAGAACGGAAAACAACGGAAAGGAACGGATGTGGGGAGGATGTAGCGGGGATGTAAAGTGGATGTTCCTATGAAGTCTAGCAGATGAAAGCGGATGGAAGTGGATGATACATCCGCAGGGCTTCCGGGGGAGAATAGCGAAGCAGATGCATAGGGGAAGGAGCGGATGCATAGCGGATGACGCGGATGCATCACGGACGCCTATAGGATGCATAGCGGATGCATAGCAGATGAAGCGTTCAACTGGCGCATGTGGGGAGGATGAATTGTGTTCAGAGCTCGTGGATATAAAAGGATGCAGCTCTACAAGCGTCGCATTCAGATGAGGAAAGACCTGCTGCCAGAGACATCTTCAGCAGAACCTACGAGAGATAGAAGAGAAGCCTGTGCCTACTCCTGCCAGCCCTGGCAAGAAGGAATAGAACCACCATCCCACCACTGGTGCTGACTCTGCAGCTGCTGTGCTTGCTGGTGCTGGTGACTGCTGCTGCTACTTCTCCTGCTGCTGGTGCTGCTGGTGCTTCTCCTGCTGGTGCTTCTCCTGCTGCTGCTACTTCTAGTGCTTCTCCTGCTGGTGTGCTGGTGCTTCTCTGCTGCTGCTGGTAATTTTCTGCTGCTGCTGCTGTGGTGGACCGGGCCCCAGGCCCTCAAAGCCCTCCTGCTGAAGCCCTGCCAGAGGGAGAAGAGGCAAGGCAAGGAGAAGGGAGAGAGGAAACAGTACTCCATTTCCGAGGACCATAAGGAGGAGTGCTGGAATGGCTGAGGGAGAACGAGTAGCTGTGGAGGAAGGGCCACAGGCTCTATCCGCGACACCAAAGAGAAAGCTGGCTGCTTGGAGAGAGAAGGCAGAAAGCCTGGGCTACACTTCAATGTCCTCCTGGGGTGGTGGAAGCACATGCACACATGGTATGCCAAGCTGGCACCTGAAGAAATCCGGGCAGGCCGCTGTCAAGCTCACTGACCGGGAGACCTATGTCATGGCCAAGTGCAGCTTCCTGGGGGTGAGGTCCGCCACTGAGGAGCAGCCCCTCTGTCAACCCCTCTCCCTCAGAACAGCCCACAGACAGCCAGTCTCTCTTCCAGCCAGGAGACAGCTACAGTGTCCAGGCAGGTGTCTTTGGAGGGCCCCACGACAGAGACCCCCCCCACATCTGCACTCCCCATGCCAGAGGACATGGAGGAACCCCTGTCTCAGATGGAGCAAGATGAGGCAGCCACCAGAGACCACCCACACGCCATCCCCAGCTCAACCTCCACCTCCACAGAAAGCAGGCAGAGAGGCAGACTGGAGGGACAGAGCCACACTGTCCTCTTGGAGATCAGGGATACAATCAAAGCCAGCACAGATGGTTCTCTCCCAGCTGGTCCACTTCGACATACCACCCTCAAACTGTAAGCCCTTCATCACCTTACATGAGCCAGACTCTCAGGCACATGCCGAGGCCGCAGTAACAGGTGATGAAGGAGAGGATCACAGCTCTTCTGCACCACCCTCCAGGCCAGCTGAACCTGCGCCTACCCACTCCCAGGTCCTGCTCCTCCACCCCAGCGATGTCACAGCCCTTCCATGGCATTTCAACAGCCCTTACCTACCAAGGCTACACGACAGGACTTCCCCACAGCAGAGGCAGCCCTTCCCAGTCCAGACCCAGGTTCATCGACGCCACAGATGCCACACGACGCCTCACCATCGCCCAGGCTGCAGACCAGACAGCCCCACTACACTCCTCCTTCCTCTACCCCACAAGCCAAGGCCCATAACAAGACAATCCTGTCATCAGTCTTGTGCCTGACACCCCAGGTACTTGATGAAGGGCCTCTCAACTCACGGGACTGATCAGCTCTTTGAGAGCTTCCTGCACACACCATCTCCTGTTGTACTCTCAGGCCAGGCACCCAATGGTGCCTCAGACAGCACACACAGCCACAGCCACTCCCACAGTCCCGGCCCCATTACATCTGAGACCATGGGCAGCGCCATCAGAGTGACTGAGAAGAGTGCTCAGAGACTGAGTTGTTACCGTGTTCACTTTATCGTTTTCTAAGACACTTTATCTTGGGTCATTTTGCCTTTTTAATAAAGTCATACAGTTGTTTATTAATAAAGTTTATCTTGCTTCACCCACTTGGTTCAATTTTTTTTTACTAAATAAACGTGTTGGTGAAAACTTTGAAAAAAAGGGTTAAGCCTTTGCATCTTGTAGGATGGGTAAGATATGCTGTGGGATGGGTAAGGATAGTTGTGGGATGGATAAATAGGATAGTTGTCGGGATGGGTAAGGATAGTGTGGGATAGATAAACCTCCAGTGCAAGCATAGTGGGACTGTATGATCCACCCTCCCAGCTGCAACATTGGCGCCTTTATTATCATAACATTTATTCATGGTGATCAAGCACATTCAAAAATAAACAAAACTCTTTATTATAGCCTATTCATTGTAGTGCCACTCACATAACATGGCACAATAGTTCATCAGTGTGATGCCGACAGGCTCAAGCGAAGCATTCATTAAGGGCATCCCACCCATCTGTCTTGCCTCTCACGCTACTCCAGCTGGGGAAGTGCATCAAGTGTTTTCAAGGGGTGCAACTGCTTCTTCCCTTCAGCGTGAAGCTCTGTTTGTGCCTTGCACATCGCACAGTGTCTATCAGGTTTTAGTCCTTGCCTGTCCAATTTTTCACCCAGGCCTCCATGTCCCCATGTGCCTTGTTGGGTCGCACAAGCCTGTCTGCAACATACTGGGGTAGGCGAGTGCGCCTGAGATTGTGCAGGATGGCAAGCAACTTCCATGATGCTCTCACAGCGTCTGTGGGTGATGCTTCATGGTGGTGAGAAGTACCGAATCCTGTTGGCCCAGTGATGCCAAGGCGTCTCCAGCCACCCGTCTTGCCCTGGACAGCCTGTAATTGAAGATCCTCGCCTTCACGGGTGAGGTATCTTGAAGTGTAGGGCTTCATGAGGTAGTTCTAGAGGGAAGAAGGCGTCATCACCCCCAGAATGAAGTAGGGCACACTCTTGTGTGTTGTTGGGATGGATGTTCTGGATTGGAAAACCATGATGAGGTTGCGTTCCAAGCCCATCCTTGAGGTCACTGGCGTTGTATAATCTGGCAATCTGAAAGCTGACCCTTGCCTGAAGCATCGATGTACAAGAGAGACTTTAGTAGTCAAGGCATCAACGCATGGCAAAGATGGTATGATGCTGAAAAGCCCTTGAGTTGTAATAATTGGAAACTCGTGAGTTGGCTGGAGGCTATTGCAGGCCACTGCTCCCATCTATGGCCTCCAACAGTGTGGGGAAAGTTCCACCTCTGATACCATGTTTGCAACTTTCCCAAGCCTTTCAGTGGTGGGACACTGAGGAAGCCTCCTCCACGTATTCTTCGATGATGGCCCTGCACCACCAGCTTCTCTCACCACAAGCTGATTGGTGTTGTTGGCACCCATCCAGGCATACTGCATTTTCTGTATGTGGTCCCAGAGGCCAGGTGGCGGGGGCAAGTCAGCTGCCAGCCTTCAGTCCGAGGGTCCAGGGCTGGGCAGTAAGTTGGTGTTTGCCTGGTCACCTCCGCTGGTCCTGCAGACTGCTCCCAACCCTTCGTCAAACATGGCTGGTGGCACTCTCCATTGACGTTCGGAAATGCACGAGCGTCTCCTCAGCTCCACTCAATCAGCTTGTCATAAGAAGTCCACTCCAACGTCTTCCCCAATCCATCTTTGGACCCAGACAGGTCTTTGATGTCTCCTTCTTCTCCTTGATAGAAAAGGTGAAACAGTCTGAAGAGGGCTTAGTTCTGTGTGTTGGAATGATCGGCGGCTAACCAAAAGAAGAGTGTGCAATGATCCATGGGGAGATCAATGGGATGATGTGGAAGAGCAAGACGCAAGGCTGAAGAGGTCTGCACACCATGGCTTGCTGGACTGATATGTGAGATCCTGGGATTTTCCTCCACCTTTTTATATGGGAAATGTTGGTTTTTCCAACCGAGGGTCCTTCACATACTCTAACGACATCCTCTCCAGACGATCCTAAATACCGAGAACGTTCCATTATGAACGTTTTGTCTGTTTTAATCTTTAATATCTGAGCTGCATCTGCTTTCATCGCTTTTCTATGTCCGTGCTATTAATCTGTGTGCACGTTCTGCGTACCTTTCACTCCTCCCTCTTTCCGGCTTTCCACGGAGTGGATGTGAGTCGCCGATATGGCCAGGAGGATGCCGAGAGGTATACCAGGCAGACGTGTAACAGAATGACCTAGATGTAGAAGCGTTTGTTGCCCTGTATGTGTAGCGGATGTAAGATTTACGCGGCGGAAGTTTCAAGTATCGCGCTCAAAAAAGTTTTGTGCAGCTCAAAAACTTTTTGAGCGGATGGAAATAGCAGTTGAATGACTGTTTTACGGATAGAGCAATATGAAACACGTACCACAGTGAGTACGACAACGGATGAATCGCATTTTCCAATGGATGGCAACGCGTTTTTCTCCAATTTTAACATCCTTTTGCATCCGTTGTGCGCAGTGTGGACATAGGATTTAGGTAAGGTAAAGTGTGGGAGAGCCAAGTGTGTGAAGCAAAGATAATCTTTTATGAACTTTCTTGGTTAAAAACTTATGGACTTTATTAATTAAGCACATGACACCAAAGTAAAGTGTCTTTAACTGTCTTAAGCAAGGATAACCTTTATATTAACTTTCTTAACTTATGACTTTATTAACAAAGCAAAATGAAACGCAATAAAGTGTCTTAAGCTAAAAGATAAGAAGTAACAGAGTAACACTCAGTCCTCTGACCTCTCCTCAGTCACATCTGAAGGCGTGCCCAAGGGTCTCCAAGATGTAATGGGGGCCAGGGACTGTGAGGTGGCTGTGGCTTGACTGCTGAGTCTGGGGTACCATTTGGGTGCTTGCCCCGAGGTACAACAGGGATGGTGTGTTCAGGAGCTGTCTGAGAGCTCACCTCAGTCCGCATGAGGTTTGAGAGGCCCTTCATCAAGGACTGTGAATGTCAGGCCGCGCAATTACTGATGACAGATTGTCTGTTGACGGCTTGGCTGTGGGGTAGAGGAAGAGAGTGTAGTGGGGCGCTGGTCTGCAGCTGGGTTGAGGAGGGGTCGTGGCGTGCGATGAACCATGGGCCTGACTGGGAAGTTCCTGCTTTTCTGTGGGAAGTCGCCTGGTAGTCGTAGCACTTGTAGGTGAGGGGCTGTTGAAAGCCTTGGAAGGGGCTGTGACAATCGCCTGGGTGGAGGAGCAGACTGGAGTGGGTAGGAAGCAGCTTACAGCTGGCCCTTGAGGTGTGCAGAAGTGCTGGTGATCTTCTGCCTTCATCACTTGGGTACGGACTCGGCTAGGTCCCCTGAGGGTCTGGCTCACATAGCGTGATGAAGGGCCTTCCGGTTCGAGGAATGGTAATGTCGCTGTGGACCAGCTGAGAGAGAAGTTCCTGTGCTGGTCTTCATTGTGTCCCTGATCTCCAACAAGGCAAGCACTGTGGTCCTGGCCCTCAGTCGCTCTCTATGCGCTGCTCCCTCATGGAGCGGGTGGGGGTGGGGGCGGGTTGCCTCCTGTGGCCCTGCTTGCTTCTTTACCTCCATTTGTGACAGCAGCCCAACATTCCTCCACGGGATCCTCAAGTCCACTGGGCATGGGGATGCAGCTGTTGGGGGCGGTCTCTGCTGTGGGGTCTTCTGAAAGACACCTCTGGACAGGAGCTGGCTCCTGCTGGAAGAGGACTAGGGCTATCTGTGGGCTGTCTGAAGGGAGAGAGGGTCCTCGTAAGGGGCTGCCTCCTCAGGTGGCGGACTCAACCCTCCAGGAAATATGCACTTGGCCATGACGTACATCTCCGGTCAGTGAGCTTCGACAGCAGCCTGCCCTGATTTCTTGAGGTGTGCTTGTCCATTACCAGGTGTGGCATGTGGCTCCACCATCCAAGGAGTACATTCTACCAGTGTAGCCCCAGCTCTCTGCCTGTCTCTCCAAGCTGCCTGCCTTCTTTTGGGTTGGCAATACAGTCTGTGCCCTTTCTCCAGACAGGTACTCCATTCACCCCTCCCTCAGCACCAATTCCACAGCCATCCTCATTGCTCCTACCATTCTCCTTCCTTTGCCTCTTCCTCCCTCTGGCAGGGCTTCAGCAGGGCCTTCAGGGGCTTGAGGGCAGCAGGGCCTTGAGGGCCTTGGGCATCGTCCACCAAGCAGCAGGGCAGCAGGCAGCTTCAGAGTCAGTGTGCAGGGGGTGGATGCTGGTTCTGGCCTTCTTGCCAGGCTTGAACGATAGGCCCACAGGCTTCCTTCGTTCTTGCCTGAACTGAGGAAACCATGGTATGTGCAGCACGTCTTTCCCCTGTATGCTGTCTGGCATGCATGCTAGCATGCCTTTATATAGTCGCGTGGAGGGGCTGATGCAATTCATTACTCCCGCGCATGCGCAGTGAACGCTTTCAATCTGATAATACATGCCACGCGGCATCCCCCCTTTGTTTCCTATAGGCATCCGATGATTTCATCCGCATAAGTTTCATCCACTATGCAAGTCTGCCCCCTTCTGCTATACTCGCGCTTCGAAATTCTCCCCCGGAACCCCTTCGAGGTGTCATCCTGCTTCCTTCGCTGTATGCACTAGGCTTCCTATGCACATCTCGTTTAACATCCCATCCAGATACTTCCATGATCCGTTCTTTTCCGTTCATTTTCTTGTTTTTTTTTTTTTTTTGTTTTTTCTGTTTGTTTATGCAAATTTTCACCTTTTTTGGAGTGGAATGAACAAACGGATGGAGCAACCCCCGAAATTTTGCTTGCCAGCGTTCGCGTGTTTATAGCATATATTTTGCGTCCGTTGGCCAGTGGGACCGGGCCTTAAGTTCGTGTGGTCCAACACTTCCGCTGTATCTAATAGTAACACCTTATGCTTTCTTAAACTATCTCCAGATAGTCTTCTTATGTGGTAGAAAAGAAGGTATTGCTAGAGCTAGCTATATGGAATATGAAGAAATTAAATCAATGTAAGAACTTTTCCCCCATTTGGAACAAGATATAAAGATGAATTGGTCTTTCTTCTAGGCGTAAATACATTCAAGGTAAATGAAAAAGAAGCTTTAAAATAGAAAGTGTTCTATAATAATTGACTGATTTAGTAAGATTTTTGACAGGTTACTGAATGAAAAGGTGGATTAAAAAAATTGTAATGGATAATTTATAGAAATTAAACTAAGAAGAAGAAGCAAGTTAAAAGAAACTAGATTGCTCTGGGGAAGAATTTTGGAATATGGGATTGATCTAGATGAAATGGCAAAAATGTGTGTCTCAAAAATATAGTAAATGACAATGTCAAACAGGCATTTAAAAAAGAAAATTTATATAAAGTGTTTTACGGTGGGCATTTTCCCCCGACAAAATATACTAAGAATGCCTCAAGAATAAAATCCAAAGATTGTTTGGATATAATGTCATCAGATACCTGGCTCAATATTACCGATAAGATTGTGGTGGACTGTTGGCGGATGCACAAATATGATTGGGACTAAATACCAGCACGTGGTTCGGGAAAAAGTGACTAAATAAAGTCATAATAGAGTTTAAAGACCAGAAGATATTTTTATTGGGAAATTATGTTCTACCTGATACATACAAAGCAAAGATTTAAACATTGATTATAAGAATGTCATTAACAGGGGCAGCGTAGGATTTGGAGTATTGCTAAAAATTGGACAAAATGAGAAAATAACCATTAGAGGAAAATTATCAAAGAAAATACTGGGAATGTGCTGAAATGACTGGATTGACATTTGATAATTAAGAGAACAGAGAGGATACAACAATTTATACAAATATTTGGGACCGCTCTTTTCTGGTCAAATGGCTAGATAAACAAAAACATAATAATAGAATATGTAGAATTTATGAATATAATGCATATAATATCAAGATGTATTTCTTGTTTCTTTGTTAATTATTGGTTATATATACTAAAATTGTTTGTTAGGATAGATATTGGGAGGACTAATATGAATTGTTATAAAAAAATAAACTAAGTAAAGTATGTATCGGTATCGGCATAGTATGAATGCAAACAAAATTATAAGTCAAATTGATTCACCTTATATAATAAATACTCAAGATTTTTCACGTTTTTGATAATATCATCAGCTCAACATTAGTGTAAATGTAATCTGTCTTCAGACACTATAGAAATCGATGCACAACAAAACTGTAATAACCAACCAGACACAGCTGTTTGTACACTTAACGGAATGAAAAGTTGCATGTTTATATGGTATTTGTGTTTGTTTTTGTTTGTCCTTAAAAAACAATAAAAGAACTTAAACAAACAACAAAAAAGAGAGCCTTTTCCCCATTTGTGAAACAATGAGAGATCCCCAGAATCTGTAGATTTAGGTGTAGTTTCAAAGGGGGGAATGAAGCAGTCTGGAAAATTGCACAGAAAATATGTATTCAATAAGTAGAAGTCCCCGGACTCTGAGCTTTGCTCAAAACAACAATATTGTACAAAACCACAAAGTTACTGGAATAAGGAACTAGCTATGTTCTCAGAATCAAGGGTGGATATGGAAAATAACAGATAGTGTAAGATAACTGTATAATCCAATGCACTTATCCCTTGTTCTATATATGTTATAAATCCTTTTCGGGTAAAATTAATAACAGTAGCGCCCCAGCCGAGTCTGAGGTCATGGTGGGTATAAAAGTTACGTCTCAGGAAGAGCTAGGGGTTCAGAATCTGCGATGCTAATGCTCTGAATCTTGTGCACAAATAAGGCTGTATTCTCCTACCTTTCGTGGTCTTGTGTCCTGATTTGGAAGCACGAATTTCCTGCAACACCCTCAAAACCATGCATCATCAATGAGTGCTTTTGTGAAAGCTGCAGCCATATCATTGCTATCAGGCAGTCTTTCTTCTTCTTGAGCCCTGGTGGTTTCTTGGGCTGCAAGTTGATGTGTTGGGATCAGTAGTTTGATTATTTCTGCTTTGGAGCAAATATATTGTGGAATTTGTGACAGGGAAGTTCTTACCCCAGG
Organism: Laticauda laticaudata; assembly: GCA_004320025.1. Lineage (NCBI taxonomy): Eukaryota > Metazoa > Chordata > Lepidosauria > Squamata > Elapidae > Laticauda > Laticauda laticaudata. The sequence continues at coordinate 19,661 of BHFT01010742.1, forward strand.
AAGATTGTGCAGTGTGAAGTTGAATCACTTTGAAGTATTGTGCCCACTGGCCTTGTTTAGAAGAAAGCTTCCAAGGTGTCTTTAAATATTTTTGTGATCAGTGCACACTTGAAAAGGAATTTTACTCACTGTCATAACCCTGGTGGAGACTGACTGAGGGAGAGGAGNGAGCCTGGGGAAGGGCAGAGGCTGGCTGAGCAGGCAGAGAAGGACCCAGGCCCATCCCCTATCCATCCAAGGGCATGCAGGGAGGAGAGGATAAGGGAAAGATGTGGTCTACTTGGCAGGAGAGGGCCTTGATCCTCTTCATGCAGATGTGAAAACTGCATCAGAGTTTGGATCTGCATGCTAGGAAATGCTGGAAACAAATTGTTTCCTGGATGAGGTTTATCTTGGTTAGCATTCTTCCAATGGATTAAACCTGGTTATCTTCTTGAAGTTTGTAATTAATTATCTTGGTCTGTCATGGAACTTTCTTCAGTGTGGTTTATTTTTGGTTTTTTATTGCTTTGTTATCTGCTCTTTGAATTTGGACTGTATTTCTTTTGTTTGGAATGTTATTTTGGAAGGAGTTTAATCTCCGACTGTGAACAATTGAACAGTGAAGCCAAGTTGAAGGCTTTAAAGAACATTTATTAATGTTTTGGTTTTTGTGATACACTCCGGGTCATCGCACTAATTTAAGAAATGTATGAATAAAGAATTTAAGTGAAGGTTGAAGGAATGTTCCCTGTAACATAATTGTCTAACTGATAAAATGTGATTGAGGTTTTTAATCTTCTTAGCTGGACACCTAGCTTCTCCACCAATGCTGGATTCACTAGGCACCTGGTGCAGCCCGAGTCTAAAAGGGCTGCTTTCTGTTCTGACCCTGGAGGTTGGAATTCTATGGAGATAGTCATGGGAGCAATTGGGTCACTTACCAAGGGGTCATTGTCAGAGTTGGTATCAGACTTGGGTCATTGTCTGGTGAGGTTTGTTCCCTCCTACCTCTTGGGCAAGAGGGTGAACTCTACAACCTTCACCCTTTCAACACTGTTTCTTCTCATGTGGAGTGGTGGCTTCATGAGTTTTCCCCCCTGGCTCTGGTCTGCTTTCTTTCTGGGGAGGTTGCACAGCACTTTGCAGCTTGGTGACCTTCTTTTGCCTCACTTAAAGCAGGTGTGTATTACATCAGCTGGATTTGCACTTTGGTCACCTCTCTCTTTTTCTCTGAGGATGACTTCTTCCAAGTCTTGGGTGAGTTTTGGGTCTGGTTGATTTCTACTTTGGCTAATACACAGCAGTGATGGAGGAGGGCTAAGGAGCCCCTCACAATGCAAGCAGTGTATAGGTTATCATTGAACCCATCTATAAAGCAGCTCATGAAAATATCTTCTGGCCAATCAGGCAACATGCCAGATACGGAATTCCTCTGTGTATTCAGCCACAAGTCTATGTCCTTGCCAAGCAGTCTTTATATGGTCTCTGGTTTGCGATTGGCTGGGGGGGTCTTCAAACTGCCATTGGAATGCAGTCATGAATCAGTTGAAGCTTCTCATCTTGGGGGAGTCAGAGTTAAGGAGGGTTACCATCCATCAGGCTGCAGTCCTTCCAGTGGCAGTGTGACAATTCTCACTTTGGCTCTCTCAGTAGGGATCTCATGTCCATATTCTTTCATGTAGGTCAAAACATGGGCTAGGAAGAATCCCAGTTGTTGGGGGCTTCAGTCGAATTTCATGCCAAGGGGTCTTCCATCTTCTAGGCCTTGCAATGTCTCCTGGGCATCTTTGGATGGAGCTCCCATAGCTACAGTAGTCCCCACAGGAGTGCCAATCACCCCTTACTGGTGAGATAAGGTCTTTCGATCTCCCTTCTCAGTTTGGTTCCAGTGGCTACCATTGCCCAACATCTGTACCAATGCCTCCCATGCCTTCAGATTCTGGAATACATCCATCATGAAGTGCATGTCTTGCTTCATGAAGAGGTCACATGATTGAGTTGATCCCTTTCCTCCTCATTGTCCTCAAGTGCCTCCAGTTCCTTCTTCCAGTCATGTTGACAGCTGCTTTGGATGAGGGTGACTCCCTTGGTCCACCCCTCCCATTCATCTCTTTTCTGATGCTGATGGACCACCTGAGTTTAGATGAGTCTCCGAGGCCTGTAGCTTCTTCCATCCAGTCCCCAAACTCAGTTCCATGATGAGTCTCAATGGAAGCTTCATCCCAGCACTCAGCTTCTTCTTGGGTGGATATCATTTGCACAGTCCCCACAGTATGACTGTGTCTCTGGGTTGACCACTTTTCAGATTCTGCTTAATGAAAGGACCTGCCTCAGCTATAATCTCAGGAGAGCATGACACTAGAAATAGTAGTAGTTCAAAAGGAAACTTTTACTGAGAGAAAGTGATTTCAGAGAAGTCAGGTGAAATCTGAAGTTCCCGCACAAAGGGTTAAACTATTTTCCCCTTTTCAAACTTCACCCCAATCCCCCTATCCACCATAACCAATAATATGCTACAAAGGTGTTTTGAGAACTCTGAGATGCTAGGTTGACAGCAGTTCACCCTCAGGATGCTATGACTTGGGAAAGCTGGAACATTACAGCAAAAGCATGCAAAGAATTCAAGTTCAACAACCACTCCAGAATGGCAGTGTCCTGAAGGGAACCTGACAGGTACTACAACTGATATGTCACTCCATCTGTCATTAAAGACATTTTATACCTACTGCCAGGAATTAATAAGAGGCCACTCCTCTGGATAACAGATGCTTTTTGCAACCATTTCACTTAAGTACAGATACTGCTAATTTAAGGCCTGGTCCCACTGCACTTACGGATGCAAAAAGGATGTAAAATGTTAAAAAAAAGCTTGCCATCCATTGGAAAGCGCTATGCATCCATTGTGTATTGCATATGTGTTTCATATGCTCTATCTGTCAAGCATCTGTCCACTGCAATTTCATCCACGCAAGAAGTTTTGAGCTGTACAAAACTTTGTGAACGGATGAACTTTCCGCCGTGTATGATGTAAATCCGCGACATACGAGCAACAAACGTTCTATGTCTGTTATCATCCATTAAACATCTGCTGTATCCTCTCTGCATCCTCTGGGCATCCTCGCAACTCACATCCATTGCAGCTGAAAACAGAAAGAGGGAGGAAAGAAAAGGTACATGAAACGTCTATACATCATTAGTAGCACGGAAATAGAAAGTATGCACAGTGAATGGTTTGCATCCGATATACATCCACGTGGCATCCCCTTTCTTTCCTTTAGGCGTATGTGATGCATCTGCTTCATCCGCTGTGTGTCCGCTTTGCAATTATCCCCCGTAACCCCTTCGGAGGTGTCATCCCCTTCCATCCCCTTTCATCCTCTAGGCTTCCGATGAACATCCGTTTAACATCCCCGCTACATACTACCCACGTCCGTTCTTTTCCATTCTGTTTATGCAAATTTTTTATGCAAACTTTTTGGAGTGGATTACAATGGATGGAGCCACCCCCAAAATTTTGCTCGTCCGCTGTGTCCTTTATGCATACGTTTTGCGTCCGTCGGCCAGTGGGACCGGGCCTCAAGTGAAGATAGTTCCTCTGCTTTAACTGTCATTTAGACAAAGGTCCTCTACCACCTTCAAAACCAGTGATAATCTTGTCCTGTAATCCTGGCAAGGTGCTACCAGCCAGGCCTTCTTCACCAAGGTTTTGTAAAGGAGTGTTACGCCTCCATCACTCAGCCTTTGTCCTGGCTTGTGATAGGCAGAGCCTGGTTTCCCAGATGTTAGGCCCAGGATGACACCAGGTGACTGGATTCCTGTGTGATCATCAGATGCCCCTATGTCTCAAGCCAAAAATTTAAAGAACAGTAGTGTGTTCAGTTGCCCTCTATTGATCTTAATGCTGGCCAGCAACAGCAAAGCATGAGCAGGAAATATGAATCTTTGATTAACGTGATTTGACTACAACATGAACAATAATATCTGACGTCAACTGGGAGAAGGAGGGGATGGGGGAAGAGGAGGAGGAGGAGAAGAAGGAGGTGGTGGTGAGTGGTTAAGGTGCTGGGCTATGAATTCTAGTTCTAGTTGTCCTTTAGCACCAAAACTGGGTTGGTAACTCTGGACAACTTCTTTAGTTTGGAAAATCAGAAAACATTTATTCACCAATGTAGCCTGAACTAGTAAGGTACATTAAAATAGTCCTATATCCCATCAGCAACTAGGAGGCAACATAAAATTATTTTGAAATAAAAATTATTATTTTTGTACTGCTAATGTTAAGCCAAAAAAAAATGTGACACAGTTCACAGATCACACTGACTATAGTTATGTTCAACTGTGTCTTGAATAAAATGATAATTAGCTAAGTTTGCATATTAAGCTAAGCCAAAACCTATATTGTACCAATTGCAATTGCTGGAATAGGAACAGTTGTTAATATCAGATGTGAGGTCAAGCATCCTCAAAAATCACATTATACTTTAGCATGTTGTATGAACCCAATCACAAAGGCTGCTTTCTTCATCCTACCTGCCCTGATCATATTATCTTTTGAACTAAGATTCAAAACCCATACATTTTAAGGAATCCTATGTTGGAGAATTTTCATGGTTTACAAAATGGCTGGAAACTCAACATTTCCAGATCAGATTACTGCAATGTGTTTGACACTGCCCCTGAAGAATGTCCAGAACTTCAACTGGGGCAAAGTTGTGATGGTGCAGGTGTCAAGACTGAACTGCTTTTGAAACTTTTGAATCTTATCGCTTACCAAAAACCTCTGGTAAGGAAAGGCTGAGAAAGAATGCAGGCACTATAGGAATAGACTGTTAGAATCAAGAAACCACCAAGGGCCTTGATGAAGATGTCCAACAAAGAAATGAACTATACTCAAAACAAAAGGATGATTCATAATTGAACAGACACTCATCCATGGGTGGGGAAAGGGTGAAGCTATTGTTTGACCAAGCAAGTATTGCATGGGAAAAACCAGAACTGGATGTGATTCTTTTGTACCAAAATGGTGTATCCAATAAAGTTTTGTTTTGGGGCTTACAAAGTTCCTGAGAATGCCTACTTTTGGGGGGGTTTCTAGTTGAACCATTGACATTAAATCAGCTGTCTTCCATCAAACCCCTACTCAGTCACTTCCAAGAGTGCTGTGAGGAGAAAAGAAGGATTATGTCTGGTACAGAGCAGAATGCGGAGATGGCAGCAAAGTCTAGAATGGCCCCTTCAAAAGAGGCACTGGTGGGGACTCCGGTGGGCTGTGGAGCACAAATGGTCATGATCCAATCCAAGGGGTGAGCAGAGAAAGCAGAGCAGCTGCCAGTTCCTCTGAGAGCAGGTGCTGCAGACAGGAGACCTTTTCTTGATCTAAAGGAACCATAGTGGAGTAAAGTGGGAAAAGCCATCAAGGTGGAGTTCTCTCTGATCCCACCGGGGTTTGCTGTGACCCGAGGATCAAGAGTGCTGTGGACTGGGAGGAGTTAGCAGTCAGTAATGCACAGCCCTTTGGTGGAACAACTGAGGGAAAGGTTTATTGGGATGGAGGGGCATGGTGCAATGTCAATATAACCCGGTAGCCCTGGGACCAGGAGTAGGAGCCAGCCAAGCTCAAGCCTCCATAAGCCCCTTGAAAAAATTGTGATCTGTGGCTCAAGGGACTGTGAGCCCCTTTGGGGCAAGTGTTCCTTCCCAGGTGGCCCTGAAAAAAACCAAAGTGCCTCAAGGCACCATGGGATTCTACTGGGTTACATGATGTTCTGGGACCCCTGAGAATCCCATCCCTTCACATTCGATGGAAGGTAGGAGAAGTTAGCCTACTTCCTGCATCTTGAATACAACTCATCAGTCTGGAATCCATATCATGTATATATCATACCATATCATGTATCATATCATATATAAACACAATTGAAAAAGTCCAGAAATATTTCACAAGAAGAGTTATCCTTTACTCATTGCAGAATACCTTATGCCACCAGACTTGAAACTCTAGACCAAGAAAACCTAGAACTAGGCCACTTCGATCCAATATAAATACAGTATATAAAATCATACATTGCAATGTCCTATCTGCAAATGAATACTTCAGTTTCAATCATAACAATACAAGAGCACACAATAGATACAAACTTAAGGTTAACCACACCAAAATTGACTGCAGAAAATACGACTTCAGCAACAGAATGGTCAACATTTGGAATACTCTACCTGACTCTGTGGTTTCTTCCCCAAACTCCAAAAACTTTAACCTTAGACTGTCTACTATTGACCTCACCCCCTTCCTAAGTGGCCTGTAGGGGGCATGCATAAGCACACCAATCATACCTACCATCCCTGTCCTATTGTTTGTTTTTATTTTTCCTATAAGTATCTATCTCATGTATCCAAAACTATGTTTATTCTTATATCTGTATCTTGTAAGTGATTGACAAATCAAATAAATAAAATAAAAAACTGTGGAGCTACATGGACTGGTATGGAGTCACCTATTTGTCACTATTTGGACAATGTTGTGTGCATGAATACCATCACCGCAAGCCTGGATAATGTTCCTCCATGACAAAGGGGCTTTGGAGTTAGGGAACATTGATGCTTTAATGCAGGAGCTTTGGATCAGATTCAGGGACCCCTCGCAGACCTATCTAGCAGACACAGTGATCTGTATCAGAAGACAGAGAACCAGGCCAGTGGCTGAATACATCGAAGAGTTCCAAGGCCTGGCAAGGAAGCTGAGCAGGTGGCTGGAATGATTCTTTTTTATATATAATTGATTTTCTATTAAATACATTTCAGCCCTGCCAACTCTCACGGTTCTGCCGTGAGTCTCACGATTTTTTGGCATGTCTCACAGTCTCACGACAAGGCTCCTCAATCTCACACCAAATTTAAAACGCTTTTTTTTTCAAATTTGGGGGTCTTATGCGCTTATACGTGCATAAATCCGATTCTCACACAAACGACATGACGCCACTTCTCAGATCACGCAATATCGATATTACCATACAGTCATATATACATACAGCACATTTCTTTTCACTCTGGGCGCCTCCATTTTGCTTTTTCTACCACCGGATATAACCCACTCTGATTGGTTAGTTATTCACGTGACCGTGAATCTCACTATTTTTTATAGAATCTCCAGATTTTTTTTCATGGGTCTCCAGATTTTCCTTTATCGGGGTTGGCAGGTCTGACATTTCTTAGTGCTTAATAAACACTATATTGTCTGCATATTTAATGTGCTTAATGATACAAATTTACATTCTTAATCTCCACCCCTTTTTTCCAACCATTGGTAAAATAGATTTCATGCTTGATAATATTCTACATCTTCTTTCTGTTTAATTTTCAATATCAATCTATCCAGTATCTTCCTTATTATCTCTTCATCTCGTGGTATATTTTCATTTTTCCAGTATCATACAAATATAATCCTCACTACTGTTAAGACATGTAATATTAAGTACATACTTATCATTTTTCTTATCATTTTTTCCTGATATTATACCTAATAAAAATAATTCAGGTTTAAAATCTACATGTTTCCCTGTCATCTTTTCTAGTCACCTCTATATCTTTGCCCAAAAAAATGCTTTTATGCAAGTCTACCACATACAATAAATGTGCCCATTTTTTGGTTACATTTCCAACATTTGCTCGACATATTTTGAAATATTTTAGCTAACCTAGCAGGTGAAAAATGCCATCATTAAAACATTTTATACAAATTTTCTTTATAAGAGGTTGCTATTGTTAATTTATAGCTTCTTTCCCATAGGTTTTGCAATTTCTCAATTACTATGTTATAGCCAAAAAAAAATTCCCATTGTACCATTGTCTCTTTTGTTTGTTTTCCATTTTCAAATTCAGTAATACTATATCTTCTTAATTAGTTTTTCATCAGGGTTCAATAGGGTTTGGTAAAAAGGTCTTTGTCCTTTATAAAAGCCATATTTTTTCAGGTCTATGTCATATCTAGATTGTATTTATAATTGCAGCCACCATGATAATGGTTTTCCAGCTCTTGTTTTGATTTTAATTTCCCTTCATTGTCCAAAATGTTTTTATAACATTTTTTTTTCCAAATTTCACCACATTTGGGTATGTAAAAGCTTCCATTATTGAGAGCCATTCTGGGATTTTCAAATATATTTTAGGTTTTATTTTTTCCTGTACAGATATTAGTGAACTTGTTTTGTAGTGATTTTGGAAGTATCTATGGCTTTTATTCTTCTCATTCCATAGAAAAGCATACCATCCAAGTTATAAATCATGTCCTTCTAAATATAACCTCTCTTGTGCTTAATATTTATCCATTCTTTTAACCATGTTATCACACAGGCTTGATAATATACAAACCCAGTCTGGCAATCCAAACTCTCCATTTTATTTAGATTCTTGTAACATTTAAAATGTTATTTTTGCTTTTTTTTCCTTGCCATAAAAATTTCAAAGTTAATTTATTCAAGAAATCAAAGGATTTCTTTTCAATTGTTATAGATACACTTTGGAACAGAAAGAGCAATTTTGGTAGGATATTCATTTTTACCATGGCAATCAGTGGTGGGATTCAATTTTTTTTTACTACTGGTTCTGTGGGCGTGGCTTGGTGGGAGTGGCAGGGGAAGAATACTGTAAAATCTCCAGTCAGAAGTAGTATTTGCTGGTTCTCCAAACTACTCAAAATTTCTGCTACTGGTTCTCCAGAACTGGTCAGAACCTGTTGAATACCACCTCTGATGGCAATCCTTTCCAACATTAATAAGTGTAATTTTTTTTATTTTTTCCAAATCTAATTTTATTTGCTTAAGTAGTTTTATATAATTGTCTTCTTGCTGTTAAATATATTCCCAAGTATTTAGCTTACTTAACTATTTGGAATTCCACTCCTGCCAATTTTTCTTTTGGTTTTTGTGTGTTTTTAACTATCACTTTAGTTTTTTCTCTATTATTTAGGTCGATCTCTACAACCTCTTCCGCTTTAAGAGCTGTTTTGTGAGGCCTGGCTGGAGTTTTTTCAGGTTTTCTTCCTCCTTCTGGTGCCCCCTTTTTCTCCAGCTTGGTAGGACAGTCTGCAGCCTGGTGAATCAGATGCATGCAGTAGTCTTGGGCTTTGCTGCCGGCCCTCCCTTTTGAGGTTTTGAGGCTTCTCAAGGGCTGGTGTGGGATGACTTGCTCCAACCAAGGCCACCCCTGCATCTGTTTCAGGTCAGATCAATTCCCACTTCTTCTGCCAGCATGTACCACAGCTACAGCTCACTGGGGTCTCTTCTGGTGATGCAGCTCTGATAAATATCTTCATTCAGCTCATCTTTAAAAGCTTCTATCAGGGCTCCCTGGGACCAGCCTCGAATATGGCATCCCAACTCTCTAAATTCCTGGGTGTAATTGTCCACTGATCTCCTCCCCTGATTTATGGTTTTCATCCTAATTCTAGCCTTCATTCAGCTAGTTGATCTTCAAATCTGGCACACAATGCTCTCATGAACAAATCATAATTAATCAGCTGTGATGCATTATCATTATGCAAAGTCACTGTCCATTTTGCAGCTGTCCCTTCCAGAGTCCTGGTAACACATCTGACTTTGGCAGCTTCCGAAGAAAAACCATCCCCATATTCTTCCATGTGGCTCCAGACTTGTGCCAGGAAGAAACCTAACTCATTGGGATCCCCTCCATATTTTACTCTTAATGGAGGCATCTTTGGAGTTCTACACCTTCTGGCAATCACTCCCCCTGCCAGGAGCCCCTGGGCTGCTGCCACCTGTTGCACAGGCCCAGGTTGATTTATGGGGGTAGCTGCTTGGGCTCTCCTAGCTGAGGCTGCCTCCCCCTCTTGCCTCTCATACCTTTGATCAGTCTGAGTTCCTCCAACAGCTTCATTTAGAAGATGCAGGGCTTGAGACAATAAAAAATTCTTTCTTTCATCCTCTTGCTGGGGCTCTTCTCTTCTACGCCATTGGATAATGGTCACTCCTGGAGGGGGCTCTTCCTTCAGATTCTTCCAGCCGACTCCCAGAAATCATTTGGGCTTTACAGCTGGTTTTTCATCAAGATGTAGTTCTGCTAACAACTCATCTTCCCCTGCTGCCTCTAACAGCAGGGAATCTGGTCCTCCAGTCACTCCCAGGTCTTCTTGGTCATTGGCTGGATTAGACATTGTGTTCAGACCCCCTCACAAGAACTTTCTTAATTCTCCGGGTGGGCTGGTAAATTGAAATACAAGGGCTATCCACAAAATAGATTACGTTTTTATCTGTAGCAAGAAGGGGCGGAGCTAGCATGGCCATCTTTGGTCTGTGCGTCCACCGCTTAGTCTGCATCTAGTCGTGCTAGTGGGAGGTTCGTACCATTGCTGTTATTTCACAGCAAATGCTTGAAATGTGTGCTGCAATTGAAAATCCCGTGAGTTGTGAGGTGTGATCAGTGATAAGGTTTTTGTTGGGCCATAAACTAGGTTGAAATTTTTTCGGCTACACTGGTGTGAAGTGTATGGGGACAACTCCTCACTGGAAGGTGGTGCGCTCATTGGTTGATTTCCAGTTTAAAATGAGACGAACTAAACGGTCATGATAAGCAAGGAGTGGACGTGCCGCAGGCTATTGTGATGATGAACTGGTCATCGAAAGTCGAGTGGCAAGATGTTCGAAACCGCCGTTTCACAGTAACGGATACTGTTCATTTTAGTTTTTCAACAAATTTTCACGAGCAGTTTTGTTTGCATGAAATTTGTTACACAAAAGCTAGCTAATACACAAATTTTGTGCAAGATGTATGCAAAAATCCTGACAGAAAAACATAAGAGTCAGCGTCATGGCACTTCGTGACATTAATCTGCTACTCTTACGGACAAGATGGAGATTCAGTTTTGATCGAATGTGAATGAGAGTAGACTTGGTCCCAAGAATGGTGAACAGCAGAGACTAAATTGCCAGTTAAGAGTGGGGACACACAAATGTCCTCCAAAAAACAAGAAAATTTTCAACGTTCGTGGCAAGGAAGATTTAAGTGGCTGTTTTTTTTTTTTGGATAGGCAGGATGTGCTCCTTATCGATTTTCTGGAACAGTGGTGCAACAATAATTACTCTGTGAGGTATTTGTGAACATTGCATAAAAGCTAAGAAGAATGCAAATTTAGAACAAGGCGTAGAGAAAGTTAAGTAAAACTTTGTTTGCATGCAATGCCGACACAACACAGCAAGATCAACGACTCGAGAAGTCTGACTGCTTTTAAGTGAGAGATTTTTCCATCTGCCTACAGCTGCCGATCTTGAACCCATAGCAACTACAATGTCGAGGATGAAGACTGGCTTGGAAAAGGGTTTGACGATGAGTGGAACTGCGGGCGGCGTGATGACTGCTAATTCAGGAGTGAATTTATGACAATTGAGTATTACAATTCAACTTGCTATGATAAGTGCTCTATATTTGTTCGTGAATATGTTGAAAAGTAGTATTGTAATGTCACTTTTCAAGTGTATATGATATACATTTTTTCCCTTCATTTGTTTTTTTTTATCACAGAACGTAAATCTATTTGGTGGATAGCCTCGTACTTAGACTCCATAATAGAGAAAAGTATATTTACTGGAAATCCAAGGTGGTATAGTATTCAGGAATTCTGAATTGAGAAAATGAGCACATGTAAAGTCAATATACAAAGTGATTGGCAAGGTTGCCACCACAATAGTGAAACTGTCATCCAATAAAAAAGTTGTATAAATGTATGTGGAAAGTGTCAGTGTAATGAGGCTCTGTCCATTGACCTTGACATATTTTGATAAAGATGGCGCAGCGCTCCTTGACATACATAGAAAGAGAAAATAAGCAGGAAATCTCCCCCACATAATACAGTTTCTTTTTTTTTTTTGTAAACTCAGCTCGCTTCCATAAATGTCCCTCATCCAGCGTTAATTATGATAGTGAAGTACAAGCAAAGGAAGGAAAATATTGAAGGCTGACATATTTGTTTCCATAATATAGATTTGCACCACTGCTCTTTCACATACTTTCTTTTGCCATTTGTAGATACTGTGTCAGCAGGTGCATCAGCTGTCAAAAAATTTAGCATTATATAATCTGTCATGGAAGCACGCTGTCTATAAGCCATGATCATTCCCACTACGAAGGCTTTTGCAACAGCAATGTATTCATCAACCCTTGTCTTGCAACCTTTTCTGTTTTTGCATAAGCCAGTCTGTCTTGTAAATGACATCGTTCTGTTGCTGGCGTTTTAATCTGAACTATTCGCTGCTCTTTCTTTCTCTGAGACCAGTCTGTTGGAATTTCACTCTGTTGCTTGGTTGCCTCCTCAGGGATCTCTCCTTGAGTAATGGCAAGTATTATCCTTGAGTAATGTCTGTAATGGTATTTTCGCTCTTCGTCTGAGGCTTGGTTTCAGAGTTCAGATCGAATCCTGCTTTGGTTTCAAGTTATTTCTAGTATTTAAAATTAAGAGCAAACTTTCTGAGTTCAGGAGACTTCATCCCACGTTGTTCTATATTCACAAATCAAAGTTTGCATTTGGAACCAAAATGCTATTTCACTGAATCTCCTGGTGCATATGAGTTATATAATTATCTTAATATTGTATATGTTGAATGCAGATACGATACATAATGGACGTCAATTATCCCAGACTTCTTGCAGTCTTTAAATTAGCTAATTGATAAACTGGATAACCTCTAAATAAAGATGATATAAGAAATATGACTATATGCAGCTTCTGATCTGCAGCATAATAGTGCTGGGTGAATTTTATAATATTCAAGTTTTAGCTTAGGGAATATTCGCATTTTTGCGCTCAAATTGTTTTGGTTCCGGAAAAACACAGGTAGACCGGGTCTACAGCAAAGTTTAGTTTTAACCAGATGTAGAACAGGAACGTTGCTCAAGCCACAGCGGTTTTATAATTTTTCCATCAGCCGGCTTGCAGCCAATGACACTTGTTTTGATTTGCAGCTTCCGCGCTGCAGGATTGTTTCAAAGGATACCTAATCCTTTATTCGTTCTACAGTATCTAATGAAGAATGTATTATTTGAGAGCCGTTATTAATTGCATCAGAAACCCTCCCTTTATTTGGTCTACGTCGTGATGTGTTATCGTAAGTAGGCTGGGGCTTTCTTTGACTCGACGGATTCTGCGCGGTTCATTGTGTTGAGTGTCTTCTGACGGTTTGGATGGTGATAAGCTGTTTTCTCTGTGCTTCTCCTCTGGAACGTGTCTGGAAGGGTGAGGCTTCATGCATGTGCCTGCCTGAGTGTTGGGCCGGCAGCTTCGTCGTCGTCACCGTTTCTCGGCAGGTTGAGCCGGCTTGGTGGCCTCCTTTGGTGGATTCTTATCGAACTTTTCCAAACAGTGAGTCTCATTTGCCTCTTTTGTGATTGTTTGTTTTTGGCATTGTTTTGTAATACGGTTCTTTATTATTTTTCGTGTTTTCCCTCTTTGGTTTGAATTCATCGTTTTTTGGTGATTGTTTTGGTTGTGTTTTATCGTTCCTTTCTAGTTTCCGGAACCGGAGCTGCTCAATGTGCGCTTCGCTCCTGCATGTTACCGTTAATCGTATGATTTTGGGTCCTGTTAGGTCTTGATTGGTCCCGTACTCATAATGGGTCTTCCCCGTAAAATTTTTGTCGCATATCACCAAATGCTCAATTTTGAAACTCTGAATGTGTAGAGGATCGGGGGTTTTTCTGTGGTGAAATTTGGATGTAAGCCGATCTATGCTGCGATTGGAGTTTTCTCACATAGTAGTTCTGATGGGGTTTGGTTCTGGTGTGGTACATTGTTTATTATGTTTGGGGTGATGTAGCTGGTTTTATTTATTGCTTGGGACGTTCCCAGTGTCCATATCTTGTCAAACTCTTGGTAAATCTGGACATTCTTCAGCTCTACGTTGCGGGATGGGCCTGGTCGCTGTGAGGCATGGTTTTATCCCAGGGATGGCTAGGTATTGTTCGAATAGTAGGTCTGGTTAGTTGAAGGTACGTTATCGAACTAGTACATTGGTAGGGCAGTGGTTGCAAAAGTGTTGTATAGTTCTTATTACGCATTTCTGTTGTCTTGATGGCAATAATTTACGTTTAGGCCAATTAGAGTTTATGCGTCCACGACGATCAGAAGATTGTGTGTCTTAGTCAGGGCGCGAAATAGATAGGATGTGGACCGAGGGGCCTCTGTGGAATTTTCCGTCCTTATGAGGTGACTTTTGGAGAGATGGTTGGCCTTGGCATTTGTTGCGACGAGGTGACAACATTCAATGTCCTGTATGCACGCCCGACTAGATCTTGCAGAGGTTTTTCATTTTAAATTCCCCGGTGTCCCTTATTGCAGCATCTCGGACTTGTTTGTCAAATTGTTTGGATATACTACCGCTCACTCCAAGTAGGCATCCCTTTCTATAGAGAGTTCGGTTTGTCTGGTCCTGGAAAGGTTTAAAAGTCATAAGTTTTTTTGGATTTCCGGCAGTCTCTCCAGTTAAGTATTCGGGCAGTCGCCTGGGTCTTTGTGCGGTGGCTATGGGCGTTTATTCGCGGATGGTAGATCGAGGGCAGGTTCTCTATCTGTATGGGCATCATCGTTGGTGCGGGTTCTTCTTCCTGTTGCTTGGTATGTGGTGCTTGTCAAATAGCGCCGCATGGGAAATATTGTTTTCCTCCCCCCCCGGGCCCGTTGTTTTTTTTTTTTGGGGGGGGTTTAATTCAAAAGAGGGGAGTATAAATTAGGCTGCTAGGGACTCGACACATCTAGTCATTCTTTGGGAATATGGATGTTTGGTGTGGGTTTGTGTCCGCGAAAATTCCAAGTGTGTTTGTGTTGTGACAATTTGACAAACCCGCCCGTACAGGTATTATGAAACGGTTTAGCAGCGACAATTGCTAGACTCTTTCCGTTGGGCTGGTAGTTTCCTGGTCCTTGGCCGTTTCTTTTTGAAAAGAGTTTTGAGTAGTACCACGGGTCGCTCTCTTTGTCGAATTGGTGCTCGGATGGCTCCGATCAATAAACGGATGGCGTCGCAGGTACTCTAATGGTGGGTGTAACTAAATTGGATGAGAACGTGTTTTGAAGTTTAGCATCTTTTTATTTGTTGAAAGAGTTTTTTCTTGTGCATCAAGTCCCAAATTGTTTTGTTGTCCAGTACCGTGTAGCGGTTTGGCTATTGTGGCTTATTTGGTAGGAAAACATTAATAAAATTTTATTAGATCCAGAATGCTTGTAGACTCGTTTTGGTTCTTTGGTTCTGGTGGTTATTTATGGTTTAGTTTTTTTCGTGGGTGTATACCTCTCCGTCTATTAAATAGCCAGAAATTCGACGTCTTTTTAGCCAGGCAGCTAACTTGTTCTTTTTATTTTTTAGTCAGTTCCCTGATTTAGTTTAGTAGACCTTTTTAAGTGTCTTTAAGTTGGTTTCGGTTTTTTGCTGAATTAGAGTCGTCGAAGTAACGGTACGACCCTTGTAGCCGTTTAGAGCGTTCATAAGGCTTTGAAAAACGCTTGGTGCACACTGACTCCCAAATTGGGAGTCTCTTGCATCTGAATGCCCCCTTTTGTGTAACTATAAGTTTGCTCACTGGTATTCGGGTCTACTGGAGTTGTTGGTATGCTTGGGCAGTTCGAGTGCAAAAATTTTCTCCCATTCAGGGAATGTAGCAAATCTGGACTACTGGCACGGTTGCCTCTTTGTAAGTGCGTGTTCAGGGTCGCATTGTATGTCCACAGATTCGATTGGACCTATAGCTGCCTTCATAGGTGTGACTATCGGGTTTCCATTTTGGGGCAGTCAGAGGTCTAGCACCTGATATCTAGTTATTAGCTGTTATCGATCTTTGCTTTAAAGCAAACCGGTAACTCGCGCTGGTCTTTTAGCTTTTAGGTGCTACTGTGGGTTAGAGTCTGAAAAAATAGGGTTTCCGGTTATTGCCAATGTGGCGTCGAAATAACGGTCTTGGAATTCCGATTAGTCTTCCTCCCCATCGGTTGTGCTCACTGCGTACTATCAGGCATCCCGTATGCCAGGGCGAACCATTCGGATCTCAGCAGGTCGCCTATCTCGGTCGAAACTATGGTCAATGAAGTCCCTCGACATTGCGTTTGTACGAGACTTGAATTGCCGAATGCCATTAACCCGGGATTCGGTTTCCCCTGGTATCTTGAGTTTTAAGCGCTGCTTTTTTGTTGCTGTCGGTCTGATATCAGGAACTATTGTGTTTATGGTGTCCACGAGACCATGGACAGGGAAAGATCCCGAGTCTCCACCTCATTTCCGCAGGGCTTTCTTATTTTTTACTGTTACGGTTGACTTTTTTCGTTTCCGTCTTAGCGTCCCTATTTAACATTTGATGTGTCTTCTCTGTTTTGCGGTTTGCTTGTTTCCGGTATCTTTCACTTTCCTCGGGTGCGCGAGGTAACGCTCGTGTGGGGAATTTGGTGCGTCTCGTCGGGGCTGTAGTTTTTCTGTTCTGCAACTTTCTCAGGATGTGCTCGTTCTTTGCAACTTCCGGCAGTATGGCATCGAGAACTGCATTCGCCAGTCTGGTGATTCTCCGAAGCCAGGCTGCATTCCCTGCAAAATTTTTTCTGCGTCTTTACTGCCGGCATACTGTGCGGTTGGACCTTGTCGTCTCCGTCGTCTGATTGGAGTCTGCATACGTCTTGCGGTGGTGGAGTGGTAACTGGAGATGTTCTTCTCGTGGCCGGTTTTGTTATCCCTGTTTGTTCATCTGTTCATGTAAAGCCGATTTTTCGCGCTCAGGCTGTGGCTCCCGATTGGTAATACGGTTATTTAGGCCTTGTTAAGTATTACTTTGGTCTTTGAGTCGCTTAGATCCAATATCACTCGGTTCTCATAGGCCCAATGAGGTTTAGAATTCGGCTCTCCCTATCTGTCGGAGAGCGCTTACAAATTCAGCTAGCGTCTCACGCTTTTTTGGTTCTCCGGTAGGAATTCATGCCGTTTTATGAGGTTTGACACCGTTGGTGCGTAAGTGCGTTTTCAGCAGTTTATTCTGGAGTTTGGACTGGGTTAGTTGTTAAAAGTCTCGGTGGATCGCGGCTTTTGCCATTTTGAAAATGTCGGTCTGCAGTAGCGTTAGGAAAAGCTTCTTTTGCGTTGGTTCCAAGGTGTCTCCAATCTCATTGATCTCCCAGGTGAAATCTGGAAGCAGTCTGCATAGAATCCGTCTTGTTGGTGGATTAAAAGGTGCGGGCGGTGGCGTTGTTCTCAGCATCTCTGTATGTGGTCTGAATTTCTCTCACCGGCGTGCTCGGCCGGTAGAGTTCCTCCTCAGTCGCCAGTTGTTTGTCGGAAAACAAGAGGTAGACGGGTTCCAACAGCAAGTCTTTATTTAAAGCCAGGATGTAGAAGGAACGTTGGCTCAAGCCGTGCGCCGAGTCTTTTTATACATTTTTTTTCCGGGTGGTTGCTAGCCAGACAATTGGTTTGATTTGGGTCGATCCCGGCTAGGAGGGATGTGGTTCAAAAGGAACAATCCTTTGTTCTAGTATCACAATTAGAAGTAATTATTTGAAGCCGGTTATTTGCATACAGACCACAAATAATATAGTTCTTCTGACCCAAACTGGGTAGAAAGTTCTCTTTAATTTTTTTCAGCCATCCTGCAAAGCCTCTTGCCTTGTTTCTTACTTTTAAAACAGGCAGTCTCTCAGTTTTAATTACAATTCAGTCTTTTCTCTGGCCTTTTGGGCCCATAATCCTTTGAGAGTTTTTCAGCAAGAATTCATGACAGAAAAATAAACACAGCTGGCTGGTGCTTCATTTAACATCTTTATAAACATAAGTAGATTTTACAAACCAGTTGTAGATTTCTCCAAAATGAAGCAAAGTCAAACAGAAACATGTTGCAAGTTCAGAGCAGAGCTTCAGTCTTCAGCAAGCAAGCAAGTTAGTTTCATCTTCAATAGACAAGCTCAGAGCTCAACATAGCTGCAGAGTTGCAGAGCTTAACATTGAGCTATGCCTAGGCTACTTTTAGTTTCGGTTTCCAGCCTAGACTACTTCTAGTTTCAATTTCCAAAACAGTTCTCATTGCCTGGCTTAGTTGCTGTGACTATTCATTGGCTGACCTTGTTACCAAGCTTTATTCCAGTTCATGAATATACTGACAGTGATAATCCCCAGGGAAATGGAGGAGCTGAGGAGTTTCATGGCTAGAAGATTCATTCAGCTGGCAAAATCCTGGATGGCAGCCCTTGTGTCAGGGTTTCAATGGATGCTCTAATTAATTTCTGAGCCTCGAACCAAGTTTCAAAAGAAATCCAATTATTTATTAGGAACAACATGTTGCCACTTTCCCAAGTGCAGTCAGCTCTGCCCCACATAATTTACTGCCCAACTATGATCATGTTTCCCCCTCCTCCCAGGGTGTGTCATAAACCACATTCTCCAATGGAACACTTTTGCGGATTGTAGAAAACACGCCTCTCCAGCTTGCTTTAGTAATCTGGGATACAATCTGGAGAAAGGTATGCATGGAATGTGCTTTTGGTCATAGCAAATGAGTTTCTCCCCCTCCTGCCTATGGCAGATCAAGGGCAGTCCAGGAATGCTTTACAAGTTGACATTCAGCTCCTCTCACTTCCTAAAGGTGACCTGCAAAAAGAAAAAACAATTTGAGTACGGGTATAGAATTTAGGGATGCGACCCCCCCCCCCCC
>BHFT01010743.1:0-24070 GCA_004320025.1 Laticauda laticaudata
ATCAAATGCCTGAACAATATATAGTTGCAATGATACAAAGTTGCAAACATATGAATGCCACATAGTTACTACACCTGTACATGTACTGGACATTGCCCTTTTATATTTTCTTATGTAATATTTATGTGTCCTAAATTCTCTCTGTACACTTATGTTAATCAATTAAACTGAATATACATTGCTCCAAACTGTGAGATGACAAAGCAGTTTCTAGGCAGTTTTTCACCATCTCCAATTTTATTCCCCAGATCCTCTGAAGAAAATTTTGATTACAAGACACATTCTTAAAATTGTGTCCTCATAGCATACGAGCTGTTCCTAAGCCAACAAGTTTTCTTTCCAGATGAGTATATAAAAATCAGTCGTGAATCACTAACCAGTTTTTGGTAGAACTTCACTCAGCTTGATGTTCACTGGTTATTTTGGGCCAGCTGCTCTTAGCCTAACCTTCCTTCCAGAATTGTTGTAATGGGGATAAAGCGAGGAAAGGCCATGCTGTATGCCATTCTGATCTCTCAAAGGAAAAGTGAGATCATATATGTAATTCTCTTAAAATGATGTTGTAGCATTCAAATGATGAAAATGTCTCTGTGAATAGATTCTGATTAATTCATCAGTGTATATCCCTATTCCCATAACCCAAGCAAACAAGACAGTTTGTTTTGCAATTTTCAATTCTGTGAATTCTGTGGCTTGTATTTTTAAAACCTAAGTGTTGCAGTGGTGGGATTCAATTTTTTTTACTACCAATTCTGTTGGCATGGCTTGGTGGGCAGGGCAGGGGAAGGATACTGTAAAATCTGCAGTCAGAGGTGGTATTTGCCGGTTCTCCGGACAACTCAAAATTTCCGCTACCAGTTCTCTAAAACTGGTCAGAACCTGCTGAATACCATCTCTGAAGTGTTCTTGGCTGGGGAATTTTAGGAGTTGAGGTCCACACATCTCAAAGTTGCCAAGGTTGAGAAATACTGACATACTGTATTATTCTAACCCTCTCCTAGCATGCAACATTTATGTCCTCTTTCAGGCAATGCCACTATCTGCAGAACCTCACAATTGAGAAATGGAATTGGGAAGAGAATTTCTGCCATATATCAAATGACAGGAAGACGAACGAGTAAAGAGGCTTCTCAAAAGATCTTAAATCTCAAGGGGAACATCTGAAGAAGACAGACATTTAGTTAGTTTAGCTAACAAAGACCCAAGATCACCCTCTGTGTCATAAATCGCTCTTGGAATTGTACCAAGATAATTAACTGGCATTCAGTCCACTTCCTAAAAGATAACAATGGGGAGTACCTATTGTCAAAGCCTGGCCATTGCTTTTTAAACAATTTTGAAAATATTGTACCAATAAAGTAGACATAATCTAAAAGACAGAACAGTGGAGAATAGTGATTAGGCTGTGTAATTTTTCAGGTTGAAAGGGAAAATGTGCTTCATAGCATGTTTCTGAAAAGTAGGATTTAAAGAGCTTGACAAAGGCAGAGAGGGGCCCTCCAAAACAGCTTTCTTCTTCTTCTTTCCTTTACATTCAAATGATTCACAAGCCAAATAGTCATGCCTAAGGAGTGGTTCCCACAGATGAATAGTTGCAACCTAGGTTGAAGAGATTCTAGGATACCAAATTAAAATGATAAAACCAAGAGTAGGAAAAAAGTTAAGCATCATTTATTGTCATGGTCTAGTAGGAAAACCAAATTGTTCTTAACTTTAAATTAACCTCTTGCTTTGAACAGCCTTTCCCAGTAAGATACCTCTTCTAGATGCTGAAATACCATTTGTTATCCATAATCATGGGCCACTGTTCGTGTGAATGGAGATCTATGAAAGCTAAATTTCAACATATTTGAGACTAAAAAGTTGGACATGTTTGGCTTAGAACTAGTCAGTCAAACCTTCATAGCAGTGGGACAATATTTCTACTCTTCAGATGGATAGCTACCATTTAGGTGAAATGAAGTACTATATTTATTTCATTTTAAGAAAAAAGCAATCTAACAGAAACAGAGCATGGAAAATACTATATATTTATTTTAAGGGGAAAATGCAATTATCTACATAAATATAAAACATGTTCTTGATGGAATGTTTAGTCATGCCCTTCTAACAGGCCAGTCCACTACATCTTTTTCTGTAATCAAAAGTGCATTTGTCATGAGGTGCAAATACATCTCTTAACTTCAGTCCCATCAGGCATACATGATATTACTAGAGAAATATGGCCAGCATCCTACAGTGTTGTCATTTGAAAAGCTCAACTCATAACTGACACAGCACTGGATTACCACTTCAAACACAATCAAGTGGGAACAGCTGTCCAAGAATGAAAGTGGTGGGATAATAGCAACAAAGCAGTAGCCTCCATGTGTCCTCCATTCGATGGATTTGGTTCAGATGAAAATGGCACATGAAAAGGCAATCATGTAAGTTAATGTTAAATGGAAGATAAATCCACCCATGCATGGCTGGCAACTGAGCTCATTGTGCATAGGATACTTTGTCTTGGTCCACAGTTATTTTCTTGTTTTTCTCTTGTGTAAAAAAAAGTCCACTTGTATTTTTATAGGATTTCCTGAACATCTTCCACCCAAGTACTAACTAGGACTGGTCTTGTTTAGCTTAACTGAAATCAGCTAAGGTCATCTAAATGCTACTATATTAGTTTGCAAATTGTCTTTAAACTATTCTTCTTAGCTTATCCAGATTTGAAGGGGAGTGAAATGACAATCCTGTTGTTTCTAAATAGGAAAAAACTACAGAGATGAAGAATAGATGATAGGAACAAAAATCCTGATCATATTCTTTCATTCCTCCAGCACTGGTTTAATCCTGAAATTATGACTGTTCAGGTCTCTGCGGTCAGCCTTTTATTTATAGATGTAAGCTATGGTCAGGAGACCTACACTTAAGTGATGCTCACATGCTTTTCCCAAAATGCCAACACTTACCATTTTAGTTCACATATATAAACTATTCTATATGTAATGATTGTTAATTCTAACTTTACTCTCAGATAAGCAAAGGCTCTGATTCCAATTCAGCATTTTATCAGTAATTTACTTTTTCAGAAACATCTCATTGCCTTGGAAATATATGTTGAAAGTGAGTCATTCAACATGGGCAGACTTGTTAATAAGTGGTTTCTCGGATGGAGGAAGGCTAATCATAGGTGAACCCTAAGCCCAAACATAGAAGAGTTATCTCAGCTCTTTCTAACATGTATTCATTTGATGTTTAATTACAGTAATGGAAGTAGAATGAAATCTGTGAAATATTTGACTTGAATTCAATATTTGAAGCCAGACTTTCTTTTCTTTTCTCTTTCCTACAAAGACTTGGACTTTTATTTTTTATGCAGGGTAGACATATAGATATCTATATAGAGATATCTATAGATATCTATAAATAAAAGAAAATAAAGTATTCCTAACCTTTCTGGTCATTTGAAATTATAGAGCCATAGTGGCTCAGTGGTTAGAATTCAATATAGCAGGCTAATTCTGCTGACTGCTGACTGCCAGCAATTTGGCAGTTCGACACACACTGGCTCAAGGTTGACTCAGACATCCTTCGGAGGTCAGTAAAATGAGGACCCAGATTATTGAGGATGTTCCGTTTGGAAATAAGGTGCGTTAGACCGGGTTCCAACAAACAGCTCTTTATTAAAACAGTATAGTGACTTGTAACGGAACATTTACCCAAGCCGCGGCAGTGCTTCTTATAGCGGCTTGCTCGGGGCTTTGTGGCCAATGACAGTTGGTTCAAGTGTTGCCTGCCGTCAGGCGGGCCAATTGGAATGGCATTTAACTGACCAATCTCTGAGAACACGCCTTACTTTCAGCCATCAGTTTTAGAAAATATTTGGAGCTTTACCAAGTTCTATACACAAACACCCTCCCCTTGGTTTCGTCAACAAACGGTCATATCGTGTCCGCATCGGTAGGTAGGGCTTTTGCGGGTCCCTAGCGTGATCTGCCAGGCCAGTCTCAGCGTGGCCTTCAAACGGGTTCAGACAGGATCCACTTTCTCTCTGCTGTCTCTCCATGGAACCTCCTGGAAGGTGAGCTATTTCATAGTGCTTTGCGCTCCCAACCTGAGTTTTCTCCGCGCTTGGTTGAGGGTGGCTCCGCCGCTCCCTCCTGGTTTGTCTGGCTGGTCGAGCTGGCCTGGCTGCTGTCTCCTTCCAGGAAGGCTCGCCTCGCTCCTTCCCTTCTCCTGGACTTCTTCTCCTGGAGGTCGTCTATGGTAAGCGCTCTTTTTGTTTATTGGTCTAGTTGTTGGAGTATCTCTGTATGGTTCGTCTCTGTTTTGAATGTAGTGTTTCCCGCTGTCCATGGTGTTATTTGGCCCGTTAAGTTGTACGCCGGCGGGTTGTTGTATGTTGGCATAATGTTTCTCTGATCTGCGTCTAATTCTCTGCACTTTTAGTGCGTGTCTATGCCAATCCCGCCTGGCCCTCGTTGTTTCGTTCACTAGGTCGTTATAGGTACACGTGTGGTGGGACCATAATTGGTGTCGCCCAGAGTTAGAGCGAACTGTCATGTGCCTGAGCTTCCAAATGTTCTGTGCGCCGTATCACAGCGACATATATTACATGAGGAGTATGGTCATGATGTGGTCACACTGGGCTGGGTTGAATTGGCGTATTACCTGTTGCGGCGGTCAGGAAACGCATTATGGGTCCACTCATGTACAGGTTCCTTAGCGGGTAGCACTAATTGCTGAGTATCAATATGTTGTAGATATTTGACTGGATGGTCAGATTGTCACAGCGGTTCAGTTGGGTGCCCAGTCACCAAGGCGGATGCAGTTTCCCCCTAGGGAGCTTCAGCTGACTAGTAGACACTGATGGCTTTGCTGGTTTTTAACTGGGTGACGTAATGTTCTAGATACTGTTAATAGCTTCTTGCTGTAACTCGAATTCCACTCTGTGAGACTTGGTACCTCCCGCATACGTGCTAATTTTCTCCACTGAGGGCCCTCACCTTAGTATAACGACCAATGCAATTCGGCTCACTGGGTCCCATTAGGACAAGCCGGATGAGAGCCCTGGGCGCATGTCTAGAGCATGTCTGGACCCTCTCGTCAGCTAGTATGGTAGAAGACCCCGTCAGAGCCCAAGTCGATGGCTAGCATAAAGTCTATACGTAAACTGGAGAGCCCGGCATATGTCCAAGCTCATCTACATCTAGGTAGTATTGCCGATGTTGTGTGCAAAAAGCTTCATTGTTTAACTCGTTTATTAGTGACTGCTTCCATAGTCGTAGCATAAAGGTATAACCTCGGACTAACCTAGTTTAAACGGTAGGTGTCAATGATTAGCAGAAATAACAGTGTTCGCCTCTTACATGGTCCGCAGCAAAGTCAACTATGCGCAGTCTCGACCATGAAGGCCTTCTCTGGGCTAGCTTTTCCCATTCCCAATGACGGTGCCAGTGGGGAGCTTAAGGCCTTGATGTTTTTGGCAGTCATGCATGTCTTCCATCCATTGTTCAACTCGTCGTTGTTCAGCCCAACCTGGCCACCAGACCGTAATCCCTGGCCATGGGCTTTCCTATTTTGACTACTATGCCCGTGTGTCCGCTCCTATGCAACATGCAACCAACATTCTTCCCTTGTTATAACTTTTCTTGGGCTTCCATTACCACCCTGTCCCCACAGTATATAATAGCCTTTTTCACAAGACGAGTTCCAGTCTGTCGCGTTTTGCCGAAAGGTTTATCAAAAGTCTTGCGCGCTCTTGGCTCGTCCGCCAGGGCCCTTTACTACTACCCAATTGCAAGATTAGACGCTGTCAGCGGGTCTTCGCAGTTAGCTTTAGCGACCATTCATGCCAGCTGAGTGTTAGTGGGTAGATTCGGCCAATGACTCGATTGAAAGAGTGGAGATGGTGGGAGTGGGTCGCCTTCTTATGTTGCAGGACAGTGGGAACAGCTCAAGGCATCTGCATGGGTGATGGTCATTTCCTGGCGATGGATGACGAGTGTGTAATTGTATGCAGCGAGGAATTCTGACCACCCTCGTCATTCTTGCAACAGAATGTTCGAGGTGTTCGTTGTTTGTTTGTGGCTACGCGATCCCTTAGCAGGGGTTTTGGTGGTCCTGTGATAATTGAAAATGTCCTACATATAGGTATTCGTGGAATTCTTTTGATGCCTGCAATGATTGCGAGGGCTTTCTCAGTCGGCGTTGGCGTATAGTTCCTTTCAGATTTTGACAGTGTTTTGGAATACGAAGACGATTGGTGCCTCTCTGCGCATCTGGTAGCTTGTGACCCAGGATGGCGCCGAATTCCAAAATGGTGGATGCATCACAGGTGACATCAATTGCAAAGTGTTGCTGTACTGAATCAAAATGATGTTAGAAGTTAATATAAGTCGCTTAATGTTCGCGGAATGCTGCTTGTTTCCGGGTGACCCGCATTTTCCAGGACAGTTTTTTTCATACTAACAGTCAATGTAAAGGTTTCTGCTACGGTTGTTTTGCGGCAGGAAGACATTGTAGAAAATTAAATGAGCCCTAAGAAATGCTTGAAAGTACACTTTTTTGTTCTTCAGGTCTAGTTGCGTCTTTGATAATTGCCTTTATCTTCTTTTCAGCTGGGGCGATCCCTTGCTGCATCTATAAGGTAGCTTAAAAATTCAACCTGATCGTGGCTAGTTTACATTTTTCTCTTTTGACTTTAAAGCTGCTTCTCTGAATCTTCACAAAACTTCTTTTAGTCTATTTTCTAATTGTTGTGCATTTTCTAATATTGTGCTGTTTACTAATACATCATCAAAAATAGGGGACGACTCCTTTGATTCCGTTTTAGAAGGTGCTCCATGAGGCTTTGGAAGATGCCCGGGGCAACGCTAATGCCAAATTGAAGTTCGGTTGCACTTGAATGCCCCTCTGTGCATGACTATAGTCTGTGCCTCCGCAGTCTTGGGGTAAACTGGTAGCTGTTGATACGCTTGGGGCGAGATCAAGTTTCACAAAAATTTTCCTTCCCTAATGAGTGTTGTACTATCAGCGGTACTGGGTATGCACTTTGTGGAGGTGAATGATTTAGGGTTGCCCTTAATAGTCTCCCACAATGCGCACTGACGGCCATCTGGTTGACAGGAGTCATGATGGGTGTTTCCCACTGCATGCGTCGATTGGCTCTTAACACCCTGTGTGATGAGTTTGTTAAGCTGCTCATCTATTTTATTGTTATAGGAAAATGCGTCTGGCTTTGAAGCCTGTGATGGGGAGCTACCTTTGGGTGCTAGGCTGAATATAAATATTGGGGTCCCTTGTACTTGCCTAGAGGTCCGCGTCAATACAGCCTGAACTCTTCCAGGGCTCTCTTTCCAGTTGGCTTGCAAAATGCTGTTGATTCCCGTCACCTCGATTCCAAGGCATGAATATTCATTTGATTCCAGCAGTGCTAGGGTGATTCACGGTCGACAATTGTCAGAGGCTTAGCACTTCAGCGTGGTTTTTAATCTACTAGGAAATGTCCCAAAGGCCACTTACTGGGATTCGTTTTCCCTGGTAGTCTTTAATATCAACTTTTGTGTTCTCAGTCTCTTTGGCTTGATGTTGTATCAGGTTCTGATAGTGTTCCAGGTACCATTGACAGGTATGAATCCGTATTGTCTATTCATCACAGGGCTTTCGTTCGATTTCACATTTAATCCTACCTTTTTTGTGTTTCTTCCCTGCAATTTCTGAAGTTATTGTTTTTGGTCGTGTTCTTCTCGTTTTCTCTCATACGTATTATGTATCTGCGCTCTGCCTTCTGCTTCTCTCATTTCTGGGGTGGTGGTGGTCCGGCCACGTCTTTTTGGACTATAGCTCTTTTTGTCCGGCCAAGATCCCTTGCAATGTGCCTCCGTTTTTTACACATCTGCAGAATGCTCTTAGAATCTGATTGCTGAGACTACGGAACTGGGGTTGATTTCTCCAACATTCCAGCACAGCTGGAATCTCACCTTGCTTCTTCCTTTTCTCCTCCATTTTCTTTTTCCGACTTGAAGCCTAATGTATGTCTTCATTGTCTGTCATCAAGTGTCACTCGGGGGAGTTCGATGATCTTCATTGGTGGGTGTTGCTGTGCGGCTGTTGTCTGTCTCTTCTGCCCTCTTTTTCTCTGTTTATTGGTGATGGATGTTCATCTGGCCATATCTGATTCTTGCTTGCTTCAGCTTCATGGGCTTTTGCGATGGCCTTCAGCCACCTGTGATATTCGTTCTGTTTAGCAGCTTGCTTTTGGAGTGTAGTGTCCTTCAATCGAGGACCACGCATCGCTCCATGGCCTCATTCCATGGTCTGGGAACTTTCGCAGGCTCCTCTGATGTGTCTTAGGGCTGCAACGAAATCCCCAATGCTCTCGCTTCCTCTTGTCTCTTTATAATCTCTCCTTTTGATCGGTTGTAGACGCCATTAGGCGCTTAATGGGCTTGTAGCATCTCAGTTCAGGCCATGCCATCTGCTTAACGCTCTCGTTAGCTAAACACCTTTTGCCATTTTGATAAAATGGCTGTCCACAGAGAGCGTGAGGAATACAGTCTCTTCCTCTGGTAGTTATCTTGAGTCTCGTTGCCTTTCCTTAAGATCATCAGAAAGTGGTCAATGTATGACTCCAATTCTTCTTGGCGGCCCAATCTTCTTCGGCTGGGTTGAACGGTGCGGGCAGCGCATTGTTACCGGCCATCTCGGTCGCTCGGTTCTGGTTGCTGCGTGCTTTGGTCTCGCTCTTCTAGGACGATCCCACCCTCGTCGCCAGTGTTCCGTTTAGAAATAAGGTGCGCGAGACTGGGTTCCAACAAACAGTTCTTTATTAAAACAGTATAGTGACTTGTAACGGAACATTTACCCAAGCTGCGGCAGTGCTTCTTATAGCGGCTTGCTCGTGGCTTGTGGCCAATGACAGTTGTTCAAGTGTTCCCGCCGTAAGGCGGGCCAATCGGAATGGCGCTTAACTGACCAATCTGAGACCAGCCTATTCGGCCAATCAGTTTAAGATATTTGGAGTCTACCAAGTTCTATAGACAACAGAGGACAATATGCTGACTCTGTAAACTGCTTAGAGAGAACTGTAAAGCACTGTGAAGCAGTACATAAGTGTAAGTGCTATTGCTATTATAGTCAGCCCTATTTAGAACACACTCACTTAGGAATGTTTATATATACTGTATTTTTTGGACTGTAAGATGCACTGGACCATAAGACGTACCTAGGTTTAGAGGAGGAAAACAATTTAAAGTTTTTTGTTTCTATGTGTCCCGTTTTTGCCCTCCCTGGCATCCAGAAGCACTCTGCAGGCACAAAAACAGGCCTGTTTTTGGCCTCCAGAGTCCTCAGTGGGTCCTGTTTTTGCCTTCTCTAGCATAAGGGAGGCTGAAAATGGGATGCATGGAGGGTTGGTAGGGCAAAAATGGGCCTGTTTTGGGCTTGCAGACTGCTTCTGGATGCTGCGGAGGGCAAAAATGGGATGCATGGAGGGTTTGGGAGGCCAAAATCAGGCCCATATTCACTCTATAAGACATACAGACATTTCCACCCACTTTTTTTTGGGGGGGGGGGAGGAATGCATCTTATAGTCTGAAAAATATAGTACCTAAAAATTAGGACAGAGAAACACAGTCCATGGGAACATAGTTTGCAAATCCTTTTTGCAGTCCCCAGTAACACCCCACACACATTTGCATCATGAAATTTAGCAGTACACTATGGAATAACAGTGATTGCCCATGTATTTTTAATGTGAAATTAAAAAAATATAGGAGTGTTAAAACTCTGATAGGCTTAATGGGCCAATAAAATGCTAAAATGCCTGTCCAACAAAAATATAAAAATGCAAGGACAGGCTGAACTTTTTGTTTTTACCTTTTAGAATCTTCTGCCTTATGACATCACCACTCCACCCACCGCACTCCTGATAAAATGTAAATTAATGAAAATATTATTCAATCTTATATAAATAAATCACTTTTGCAAAAGAAAAATAAGAAATGAAATCATAAGAGGGTATTTCGTTATCTATTTTCTTGTTGTTTGCAAAGAAGAAAGCAATAGAACAGTGGTGGGCAACTTCTTCCCTGTTCAGACAAGCATAAGCTTATTTCACATGTGAGCATGGTCAAATCCACAAGTATGATCACAGCCACACAAAGGTAAGCAAAGGTAAGGTAAGGGTTTTGTTTGTTTGTTATGGTAGGACAGGAAACTGAGTGCTGTCAAACTGTTTTGAATCACCCTTCTATTAGCTCAGCAATTTGAGAAAGTTGTGGAACAGATGAAAAGCAATATATTGAATCCCTTCCTTTACAATAGTGAAAAAGGGACTTATCATCTAGTCAATTTTTTTGTCCCTCTTTCCCTCACCTCCCTATTTTTTTGCAGTTCCTTTCCATTAGCTATGTAGATATGAGACAGAGCAGGAGTGTCAAACTCAAGGCCCAAAGGCCAGATATGGCCTGCAGGGTGCTTAGATCTGGCCCATGGGGTCGCCCTGGAAACAGTGAAGGACCGGCCCATGGTGTCTCTGCCAGCAAAAACAGAGCTCGGGAGGGCTCAGTTTTTGCTGGCAGAGGGTTGCAGGAGGCCGTCTCAGCCAGGTGTGGCTTTCCCAAGCTCTTTTTTCACTGGCAGAGGGTTGCAGGATGTCGTCGCAGCTGAAAACAGAGTTTGGGTGCCCGTTTTTGCTGGCAGAGCGCTTGGGCCACCACAGGTGCCCCCAACATGAGTGACTTCAAACTGTCCAGGCCCACCCTGTCCAGGCCCACCCTGGCCTCCAGAGGTTGAAGCCCACCTTTCATGCGGCCCTAAATGAAATCTAGTTTGACACCTCTAGTGTAAATGGTTTTTTAAAATGTGGAGAAGGAATGCTTCAAACTATGCTCAGGTGAAATAATTATCACTTGGAAGCGAGTTTGGAGAACTGGTCCTGAGATTATGGAGGTCTAAACATGACCTGCAACATAGATATTTCCCCAATGTGCTAAATGAAAATCATCTCTCCAACAAGATAGGGATTCTGATACTCTGATTTTTGAATGAGATGAAATTTCCTTTTTATTGGTGTCTTCAAATTTTTTCAAGTACCAACTTAGATTTTTTTAAAAAATTAAAATCAACATATTTGACCTTTTGTGAGATTCCAGTGCTAATGAAGCTGGATTCATAGACACAAGAGACTGGAAATATTAAAGAACCCAAGAAGGCTGATGGTTCATAAAGTGCAATGTATTTTCCACCCACAATGACTAATCAAAATAATCCAAGAAGCCCACAAGTAGCCCACCCTGTTACTCCCAGTTAGTATTTCTTAATTATATATTGCCTATAAAGTCACCATGGTAGTCTACCCAAGCCTGGCACAATTTGAATGTGGTATTTATTCTTACTAGAAAATATGGGAGTGATAGTCCCCACATATCTGGAGACTGTCCTTTGCAAAAGACTTCTCTTTGGTATTACCTATGTTTCCTATACACTTTCCAATGGGTATACATCACAATAAGCAAGGAAGCATCATGCCTCAGCAACAATTTTATTTATCTTTCTTCAGTAAGTTTATCCAGAGTACTTCTACTGATTGATGTGTTCAGTCATCAATATTTTTTCCCTGAGTAATTCTTTGATGATTATTATTTCCGTTATTGTATTTACTTATCTCATCATTTAATTACTCTTATTAGAACTAAAGTAAAAAATACTATAGATGATGATGCATATGCACATAGTTTTAGAAGCAATTTTCATCCATTCCGAAGACCATTTTATTGTAAAATTATTAATTTGTATATCGATTCCATTAATTTACTAATACAGTCTTTATATATTTAACACATACACACACGTATTAACATAAATGATATATTTGTCACTGATCATCAAGCAAAATGATCTATAATTCAATATAACTGCATTCATTCATTCCTTCTTTCTTATTAGGGAACAATGATTATTTTAACCATATTATGTGAAACCAAACATTTTTCCGAAAGTTCAGTCAAAGATGATAGTTTCTTTCTGAAACATGTATCTCCATCACAAATATTCCCAAAGTTTACCCACATCAGTGGTGGGATTCAATTTTTTTTACTACCGGTTCTGTGGGCATGGCTTGGTGGGCATGGCAGGGGAAGGATAATGTAAAATCTCCAGTCAGAGGTGGTATTTGCCAGTTCTCCGACTACTCAAAATTTCTGCTACCGGTTCTCCAGATCTGGTCAGAACCTGCTGAATACCACCTCTGCCCCAGATACAATCAAAATATTTCTGTTGTGGAAAGAGAAACCAGCTACATAGGAGATGCCTGGAAACTGAGGTGAGATCCAAGAGGAAAGTAAACTGAAAATTCACTTGAGTGGAATGCAAGAAATGTTGAAATACAATATTTTTTCATCAAATGTGTACATTTCAAAACGGTGGCTTAATAACACATGTGGCTATAACATGCCACTCTTTTTCTCTGAATATGTGTGTTTCATACAGCAGTGTAACATTCACAGAACTGGGAGTGTAGAAGCATTGTTGTAAGAGAGTGCTACATTCATTTACCTTTCACATTTGAGGCATAAATATGTTCCAAAGTTACTTTTTCATCTTCAGTCACTAAATGGGGAATACTTTATACGCTGTATTCTAAAATAAGAAAGAACTCTGACAGAAATGAAATGAAATATCATCAGTGCATCCCATTTTATGACAACTGCACCTGCTTGTGAAACTGATTTCTGTTTACTGTTTCTGTAATTCCCAAATCTTCTCCTTATTTACACTGCTAAACTTTCAGAAAAGAGAGCAAGTGAAAATTCACTTAGGTAATGTTAGATAGAGCTCAAAACTTGTAAAAATTATTCCAAAGTGGAAATACATCCTAAACACGGTTGAATTCTCATTGATTATTCCTTGGAAATATGCAAATTATTCTAAACTGATATAAATGGAAAATTCAGTTCAAAGAAGGAACTCAGTTTGTTTTGAAGTTGAAATTTGTTTCAAATTTGCAATATGAATCAGCTGGTATATGTCTGCACATGTGAGGTCAACTGAATCTTCAAATTGACTTGAAAACTGATTCATTTTGATACATTTAATTCAGCTGATGGTTAAGCTGAAGATTCAGCCCAAAATGAGTCCAGGCCTATCCAAAATGTTGTAGAAAATTTCTTTTTATAATGAATAAAACACCGCATGAACCGAGTAATGTTTTGAACAAAAACTCAAGTACAGTCTTCAAAATCAGTCAGGAGAATGTACTTTGCTTTTCAATGATTCCTTCTCTCCCATCTTCAGGAATTCCTTCCCAAAAAAGAAAAGTCCTTTATTTGCCCAAATAAGGTTTTTCTTCTGCTACTCTCCTCCTGACCTGTACTATAAGTCAGCACCCAGCAGCTTCCCTTCAAGTGCCGCTGAAATGCCAAAATTCCCTTTACTTTCGTGACCTCCCTGCAACAAAGGTCACAATGAAAAACCTGAAAGGTGTAGTCCATTTCGGCATTATAAAGTAAAGTGTTGAAGGTGCATGTTCTAATCACTTTTACTTGGGACACATTTTTAAATAGACTTGTCAAATTTTGTAAAATTCTAAAACCGTTAAATTTAGATCAGTTTTATGGCATATACTTGCTGACTTTAAAACACAATGTTACCTATATAGTTTGGAGGAATGTTGCCTTCAGAAAAATCTTATGAGCTTAAAAAAAATCTTATTTTACACTCTTAGATGAGTCATACACTCTGTTTAGAGTACACACCCAATTGGCCAGGCCCTTAAGGAGGCATTCAGCCTATCCCTTTCCTTTCTCTCTTTGTCTTAAAAGATAGGATTTCCCATGTAGCTCTCACAAAGAATGACATTTAGTACTCTATTATTCTAAGCTTTCCTATAGGACAACCATTTCCAACAAGAAATAGTTATTTTGAACTTTGGCTTCATGTCACCAAGTTCAACTGAGTTTTTCGTAGCAATATTTGCTTCATGGGGTAACAATCCCTGAGTATTTGTACTAACAAATGGCTACCCATTAAGGAAAGGATTGCCAGCAGAAATCTTCAATCTACGATACCACTGGAATGTCCATTCCTCTGTTTCTATATTATTTGTTTGATTATTAATCAATTTTTTAATAAAAAAATATCCCACTTAATAATTGAATTATGGTGAAATTTTTTAAATTTAGAAACATTTCAATTATATGAAAAACCTATAGAGACCAGGGCAGATTTGAGTGAATCTGAAATCTTCTGATATTTTCAAGTGATATTATTCATGAGCTAAGTCCAACATTGTGTGAGTGTTCTATAGAACCATTATACTTTTATTTCCTCTTCTTCTGTACAAAAATTGTGCATGTGCTCAGTTTCATCTAATCTTCCAAAGAGAAGAGAGTTTACATTGCTGGCAAATGCATTTCCATGAATGGGCAGAAACAAACTGAACATTTTTAGAACTGCCTTCTGAGACATTTGTCTATAGAAATTACGATGCTTGTTTGCTTTTTGATACCCCTTAATACAGTTCCTCCTTCAAACGAACTTGGTCTGAAATTTATCATATGACTTAAGAACTTTATTCTCTTGAAGCCTTGTTTCCAGTTAGTTTGAAGTATATGTATATTTATATACTAGCTCTATACCCATGCTTTGCTATGAAAATATGTGATTGGGCTTAGTTTTTGGGGAGGAAAATGAGGGGGGGGAATTGTGCCTCTGCCTACCAGCATCCATTGGTATTCATCTAGCTAGCATCCTGTTAGTGTGAGTGAGCTGAGGATTGTTTGGAAACTGAAACATGGAAACTGAAACAATATTTGCTGTGTGAGTAAGAAAGAGACAGCAAGGAGTCTGGGCGTGGCTTAGCTGAACTGTTCTGTACTAAAGCTGGTTGCTGCTGTGAAAGTAAAACTGAAACTGAAACTCCCCTTCTCTGCTTGTATTTTGCATCTGGAGCAGATTTCTTTTCAGGTGGGGAGGAGGAGTAGAACTCCTTAGCATCAGAGCGTGTTAATAATAATATACGAAATACTAATGCTCTTATGGTCAAGAGAAAACTTGCCTTTAGGAGTGCTCTGAAGGTAGCCTAGGCTAGAATACCCCGATAGCCGATAGAAGCTCCCTGAAGGCAGAGTCCCCAACTGCTTCAGGGCATGGCATGGCTGCCCGTGTCCCCTTGCCATTAGGCAGTCACTTTCGGGCAATGGAAGCTCCCCAAGTGCAGTCACCAGCCAGGTGAGCGCACACTCATACTCCCCTTGCTGTGAGGCCACTTCTATCGGCTGACAAAAGCTCCCTTGAAGGCAGAGTCGCCAGCCGCTTCATATAAAATATAAAATATATATTTATATATTACCAGCATTAATTCTGATGGCAAAAGAGAAAAGAGGACAGGTAAAACTTACGTTTTCCCAAACCATCAGGAGTAGATAATTCTCCATTTACC
This sequence comes from Laticauda laticaudata, assembly GCA_004320025.1. Taxonomy (NCBI): domain Eukaryota; kingdom Metazoa; phylum Chordata; class Lepidosauria; order Squamata; family Elapidae; genus Laticauda; species Laticauda laticaudata. The sequence continues at coordinate 15,425 of BHFT01010743.1, forward strand.
AGGTGATTTAAAAATATTATTAAAGATCAGCCTAAGAAACATGGAGCAGTTTGCACCCTCCATGACAACATTTAAAATGGCATTGAGAATCCTGAAAGAGGAAAATGGGTTTTAATAGGCTAAATGTCTATGGAGATTAATAGGCATAAATGTCTATGGAGATTCTTAATATTTCTAAGATACTCTCAATACTTTTAATAATCATGTTTTTCTGGTTGCATTCCCATTTTACCAAGCTTTTATTTTTATAGTTTTTGAACTAGCATATTTTTTTGGTTTGACTTGTAATATATGTATTGCTGGGCTTTTTAGTTTTTAAGCAGTACAATTCATAAGAGGAAAAATAATTTGTTTGCTGGTCATCTCAAAGAACCCATGATCACTCATATGACATCACTCTTTTCAACACAAACAAAGGTATTGCATCACCAGAGTCATAGAAAACAGAATTGTTTCCTTATGCCTAAAATAATTGTAGTATCCAATTGGAGAAAAGTAAGGCTGTGGTTTACCGTGACTTAACACTACGTATCATGTTCAGAAGTACTAGATCTAACACAATATCATTTCTGTCATAATATTATTCATAAAGCCTGGCCTTTGGTGTTGTTTTGTTTTGAACTGATAGCGGTTTTCCAATTTCTGTTATATTAGGGTGCAAAATCATCATGTGAATTCTTCTGCCTTGGCATTACTGAGAAAAAGAGATGGAAAAATTATGATACTGTCCTGCCATTTGTCTTTGAACATTCCTGACAGTCTGCTACAGACGAATGTTGCTAATTTGGAACAGGCTGACAGATACAGGATTAGCATGCTAGCGCAACTGCTAATTCAATAGCTGAATGAGGCCTGCCTATTTCGTTGTGAAGTAGCATTATTGAAGAAATATGTAGATTTTTAATTTATGTAATTAGAAATCAGCTATGAACCAGGCAAGTTCAGTATTATTGTGTAAGTCTTACACCATGAAACATTTAAAGTAATTTTCAAAGCACACAGACATAATTAGCTTTCTTCAGCTCCTTGTGAAATGAATTTGAAAATATTTATGCTCTTTGCTTAAAGAAAAATTCTAACTGAGCAAAAACTGCACAACTGATATGATTTGGAATACATTAAAATGTATTTTAAATATGTCTTTTAAATTCAAGCTTTGTACAAAGATGAACAATTGACAGGGACATAGCCTTTCTCTGTTTTTTGAAATGACAAATGGGGAATGTTGACAGCACAGGTAGCAGAATGCCTGAAGGTAGAAAAAAAATAGTACAATATGTTAAATTCTAGATTTGATGACTCACACCAGAATGTTTGGAATTCAGTGCATGAAATGTCTACCAATATGCCTAAGCAAGGAACATGTCTTCACAGGACCTTTACAGTTTCATTAATAGCAATCTGGCTATTAGAAGTAAGACTTTGAAAAGAAAGTACAGTGCCACACAGAAGAGCTTCATTGTAGTGCAATCACACCTTAGAATAGATAGCAAAAACAAATCCACAGTTGACACTGTGTTTAATTAGATCAAATAAAAAGACATCTTCATTCTACCTTCTTTTGTTGCTTCTGCAATTGGCAGGATGTAAATTCTACAGCTGAAGCATGAAGTAAGCAACAGAAAAAACAACAACATTCATATTATATGATCAAATATAACACTAATGAAAACAAACAAATCATAATCATCATGAATTCTGAGAGTAAACAGAATGTCAACTATTTATGTACAGAAATTGGGAACAAAACCTCAATTTTCTTTTTTCCTCTCTTTTCCCCCCAGAAAGCTGCTTTAAAATGGTGAAAACGAAGTATTGGAAAGTGAACAATTGATCAAAGATGTATGTATCTGTCTGCATACTGAAAGCAAGACAATGAATTCCTTCTCTTCCTGATCCTTAGAATTGCCCTTTTCCAAAGCCCATTTCCCAACAGAATGAAAAAAGCTTGAATACACACATCTGCACTTCAATAGGCAACAAAAGCTTAATCTTTTCATTACCTAATTTTGCACATAGATAAAAGCCGTAAAGAACTTTTATACAGAAATATTTAACATTTTTTACAGGAGCATAAACAAAATTTAGCTCATCAAAACTCCTCATAATACACCCTGTTAAGAAAAGTTTTTGAATCCCAGCTTCTGACATAAGAGTGCTTAGGTTCATGAAGTCTCATGGAAGGACACTCAGCTGAAAATTGAAAAGTCTTAAAGAATATACTTAACTAGCTCAAACCCATGCTCCACAATGAAACTATGTGTTGGGCTTAGTTTTTGGGAGGAAAATTAAGGGAAAAAATTATGCCTCTGCCTTCCAGCATCTATCGGTATTCATCTGGCTAGCATCCTGTCAGTGTGTGTGACAGTTGAGGGCTGTTTGGAAATTGAAACAGTATTTGCTGTGTGAGCAAGAAGGAGAGAGCAAGGAGCCTGGGCATGGCTTAGCTCAACTGTTTTGTATTAAAGCTGGTTGCTGCTGTGAAACTAAAACTGAAACTGTTTTCCATTTGGAACAGATTTTTTTCAGGTAGGGAGGGGGAATAGAACTCCTTAGCATCAGCGTGTTAAGCCCATGTCACACCGCCCAACAGATGCACGAGCAAAATGTTCCATCCGTTTTATCCGCTCTCAAAAGGGGCAAAATTTGCATAACCGGAGCGATAACACGGACGCGGGGAGGACACAGGGCGGATGCAAAGCGGATGCGGAACGGAAAGCCCAGCGGATGGAAGCGGATGGAAGCGGATGGCACATCCGCAGGGCTTCCGGGGGGCCTCAGCAAAGCGGACACGGAACAGCATACAGCGGATGCAGAATGGATGCACAGAGGATGAGCGGTGCACAGCGATGCACAGCGGAAGCCTATGGATGCCTGGCGTTAATTGCGCATGCGGGGAGATGCATTGCATCAGCCCCGCGGATATAACGGAAGCAGCTCGGAAGCAGGTCGCCATTCAGAGGAAAGAGCTGCTGCCAGAAGGATTGGCTGCGCCTTGGCCTGCCTGCCTGCCATGTGCTGCCTGCCAGCCTTGCTGCCAGCTCTCTGCAGCCTGCTGGCAGCCTCTCTGCCAGCCTCTCTGCCAGCCTTGCGATGCCTGCAAGCCTTGCTGCCAGCCAGTCTGCCTCCGCCTTGCTGCCTGCCTTCCTGCCAGCCTTGGTTCATATCTGCCTGCCAGCCTTGGTGCCTGCCTGCCTGCCAGCCTTGGTGCCTGCCTCCCTGCCAGCCTTGGTTGCCAGCCTTCCTGCAAGCCTTGCTGTCTGCCTGCTCTGCCAGCCTTGGTGCCTGCCTGCTCTGCCTGCCAGCCTTGGTGCCTGCTCCCTGCCAGCCTTTCTGCCAGCCTTGTTCCTGCCAGCCAGCAACCCCACAACCATGCGGAAGCACAGCAAGCCTCAGCCATCTGCTGCGCAGCCTGGGAAAGAGGGACAGGGCTACCATCCCGCCCCTGGCCCTCACTCTGGTTCTGCTGGGTTCTGCAGCACGGGCTCACTCTTCTGGGGCTGGTGCTTCTGCTTGTTCTGCCTTCTGGAGGAGCTGATGACAAGCACTCCCAGCACCAGCCACCTCCATAGCACCTGGACCCTTCACCCCTGAGACTGAGTGTACCAAGAGAGTGCCGAGACTCTTTTTTGTTTTATAGCTTCTTGTTAATAAAGTCTATTTATGATTCACACACTTGCTTCATTTTTTTTTTAATAAAGTCTTGATGGAAATAATTAGAAATGGTTTAAGCCTTTGGCATGCTTGTGGGATGGTTAAGATAGCAGTGGGATGGGCAGGGTACCTTTGGGATGTAATAGCTGTGGGATAAAAAAACCTCCAGTGCAAGCATAGTGGACTGTATGGTCCACCCTCCAGGTGCCACACTATGGCCCTTTATTATCAATAATAATGTAATAATCATCCACACATGTCAACATAAACACAACTCTTTATTAAATGCCCTGTTCATTGAATGCTCACCCAACATACATGGCCCAATCTCATCCGTGTGATGAGACAGGCTGAAGGAAGCATCCATTTAAGCATCTACCATCCTGTCTTCGCACTCCACTGCTCCAGCTAGGGAGTTGCACCAGCGTCTCAGGAGGTTGCGCTGCGTCTTCCCTTCACGTGAGGCTCTGTTGGGGCCTTGCACCTCCACAGTGTCTATCAGGTATCGCCCTTGCCTCTATTCCCAGGCTCCATGTCCCCATTGCCTTGCTGACAAGTCACAAGCCTGTCCTGCAACACTGGGTAGCGGGTGCGATGAGATTGTGCAGGATGCAGCAAGCTTCCATGATCCTCCTCATGTCTCTGGCTATGCTGCATGGTGGTGAGAACTACCTGAACCTGTTGGCCAGGATGCCAAAGGCGTTGTACACCACCCACCTTGCCCTGGACAGCCTGTAGTTGAAGATACTCTCTTTACGGGTGAGGCGTCTGGAGGTGTAGGCTTCATGAGGTAGGTTTGAGGGAGAAGGCGTCATCCCCACGATGAAGTAGGACACATCTTGGTGTCATTGGGCAGGGGTCTGGATCTGGGAAGCCCATGATGAGGTTACGTTCCAGCCCCTCCTTGAGGACACTGCCGTTGTATACCTGGGCATCTGAAGATGAGCCGTTGCCTGAAGCATCGATGTACATGAATTGTAGTCAGCATCGACCATGACGAGAGGATGATGCTGAAGAAGCCCTTGGAGTTGAAATAAGTGGAGCCTGAGTTGGGTGAGATTGCAGGCCATGTGCTTGCCATCTATGGCTCCAACGGTGTGGGGAAGTTCCACTTCTGATACCACTGCTCTGCAACTTTCTTCCAGCCTCCTTCAGTGGAGGGCACTGGAGGAGCTCCTCCTTGTATTCTTCGATGAGGCCTGCACCACTTCTCTGACCACAATGCTGATGGTGTTGGATGGCACCCTCCAGCCGTACTGCATGCTCCTGTAGGTGGTCCCGGAGGCCAGGTGGCGCAGAGTGAGTGCCACTTGAGCCCAGGTCGAGGCTGGGCGGAAGCTGGTGCTCTGCTTGGTCACCTGGGTGTCGGTGCACAACTTCATCAAACATGGCTGGAGGCATCCTCATGAAGTTCTGGAACGCCCGAGAGTCTTCGTTCCTGAGCTCCACCATCAGCTTGTTGTACAGTCCGTACTCTGCTCTTCTCCCGATCCATCTTCGACCCAGACTCTTTTGGCTGCCTCTTTTTCTTCTCGCAGTAGAGTTCACAGAGCCTGCAGATGGCTTCGCAACTGTTGCAGAAGGATGGTGCTGCGAAAGGACTTTGTACAATCCACGGTGGACATGACTGGATGCTGTGGAAGAGGAAGAGTCAGATGAAGGCTGCCAGAGGTCTGCCAAGCTGGGCTGCTGGTGAAAGTGAGATGCAATGAGTTGCTTCCCCTTTTTAATAGAAATATAGTTTTCCGCTAGGCATCCTCTAGCGATCCTCTAGACATCCTTAATATCCGAGATAGTTCCCTTTGCGAACGTTTTTTCCCGTTTAAACGCTTTGTTTTCGTGCTGCATCCGCTAGGCATCCGTTCTGCATCCTATTCTGCATCGTTCCGCTTCCTCCTGCATCCAGGCGGATGCGAGTTGCGCGATGCAGAACAGATGCCTAGCGGATATAGCGGATGCGTAACGGATGGCCATCGCGGATTGCATGGGTCGTCGGCGGATGCGTCGCGATGCTGCGGATGCGTAGCGATGCAGAACGGCGAACTGGATACATTTTCCATGCAAATGTTTGGGCAGCCCAAAACTTTTGGAGCGAATGAAACGTCCATAAACGGATGCTGGACGGATAGAGAGAGCCAAACGGAGCAGTGAGTCCATCGGTTTTCAACAGATGGCAAGCTTTTTTGTCCCGTTTTTACATCCTCTTTGTATCCGTTGTTACAGCTGTGGACATGGGCTTTAACAATAATGTACGAAATATTAATGTTCTAATGATCATTTTGAAAAATCCTTTCTTAGTGAATACCTAGAAGTCAGAAGGAACATATGTGCCAAATTTCAAGTTTGTAGGCTTTACAGTTCTGGAGATTTTGTGATGATGTGGGAGTGGTATTTGCCTTTATATATATAGATAAGAGAGCTTATTAATCCAGACAGATGGGTCTGTAGATCTCTTATAACATGTGCATATTGTGGGACATCAAATGAGTTCAACCAAAGCCAGCTCCTGTTTAATGTCCTGTTATTTGGAGAATCATATATCTGTTAGTATAATTTATGTAAAGTGGGGTACATTTATGGAAAATGTGTAGATTTTAGAGTGTTGTGAAGCTTTTGAAGAATATTTGAAACAGGGTGATATAAAATGTTATGCATTTTTTAATATTACTAAGTATGGGATCTCTAGATAAGGACACATCTGCCAAACAGCATGGAAAATCACCTGATATGTGTTCTCAAATGAAACTATGACCTCATTTAAACCTCAGAAAGAAAAAGAAAATTTCACTCCCCATTCTCTCCCATCTGCATACCTTTATTTTTTCTTCTATTTTATTGTTGAAAAGTAAAGCAAATAGAGAGCAAAAAAACCCCAACTATGTTGCACAGCTATAATAATAAGTACATTAATTGTTACAGAACTATTTTTAACCTGTACATTTCTGCAAAGAACGAGCAGTTGAATATTAAATGACATCTGGGCATGAGTCAAGGGCTGAAGGGATCTGGAGTTTCTGCACGTTGCTTATTTTGCATTAGCAACATTGATCCGTTATTTGTTTGAGGCTGCATGACAAATCACATTCTTTGGAAGAATGTTAGCACAGGAAATTAGGCATGAGTCAGAAAATCTCAGGCAACCTTTTTCTTGACATGAAAGGTATTGTCCCAGATTATTACTGTTATCATCATCACTATTATTACCATTTTACAATTCTAGACAGACAAAAAAACAGGAAATATGTTAGTGGGAGGTGCAAGAATTCTTTCTTCATAGTGTACTTTTTTTCTGGTAGTCTCTAGTTTTCCTGTATTAATTATAAAGAAAGTCCTTGAAATGGAGTGATCTAGGAGGAGTTTAGTGACTCTATTTTCCTTTAGTGTACTAAAGTTTCCATAGCAGACACAGACAATTCCAGTGGTGAGTTTAAGGTATTTTAGATATCATTTGAGAAAATATAATATAAATTAAGAATTCTGCAGCAAAGAGGGTGAGGTTAATAAGAACGTGAAGGTGTGCTGAATACTTTTGGAACACTATTTTTTCTTAGAAAAAAGATAAAACTATCCTTTCCCTAGCTCCAGGTTTCTTTTTTTAAATAGGACCACTTTTCAAAATTATCTCTGGATACTTTTCAATCTTTTTTTTTACATTGTTGGACACTCTTTCATCGCACCCAGTGGAATAATATTAGGATTGGATCATTGTAAGTGATGTGATAGATAAAAGGAGTGAATTTCAGCCATTTAGAAACCTTTGGAGAATTTCTGTTTCTCCTCCAGAAATTTGATTAAATGATCTTTCCACTTTCATTGCTCAAATGAGGAGATGAGGAATGTTCCTGGGTCATTTGTACACAAGAAAAACTTCTATCTAGAAAGAAAATTAAGGGCAATTACAGGACAATGAGTTTTAAAAGCAAATCTAAAAGAACAAAACACTCTACTTCCCTTATATTTGAATCAGATAGAACTTAAAATTCAGAACAAAAGACTACTCCAAAGGATAGTTTGTAAAAGGTGTGTGTGTCTGTGTAAAAAGAGAGAGAGAAGAGAAGGTGTGTCACAGAAGGGTCAATTCAAATCCCACATTTCTTGTTTTTCAAGCTTTTTTGTTTAAAACTTGAAAGGTGCAGAGACACCTATTTGAACTTAAGCCCTTCCTTGACACAGCATGCTCTCTGAAATATTAATCATTCTTGTGAAATGCAATACAGGAAGACAGATCCAGACTAAGGTATTTTGATTACCAGAATATGGATTTAGACACCTACTATTTATGAGAATTGGAGAAAAGCAACAAAGAGCTTTTCATACGAGAAGCCCTTTCTACTTTCTGCTCTGCTCACTCCCATTCTCTACTATTTTGCTATGCATACATGTCAGCAACCAAAGGACCAGAACAAAAGGGACTCCTGAACACAGAGGACAATGGAGCCCTCGACACTAAAATAATACTGCTGTGTGCGTGCCTAAATAAGGCAGTTGGTGTCATGAATAACTATGTACTTTAATCTTTGGGGCTAAAGTTTTCTTGAATATTATTCTGAAGAGAAAAAAGCAGCAGCAAAACAGTTCCCATGCATAAGTAAATGTCTCCTACTTAGATATGCATTACTAATGAGTTGATTTTTTTTTCCATTACAGCCAAACACCCCCCCCCTTTCAATGATGTCACAGACTTTGTGGAAAATGCAAACAGAATTAGCTCTTACACTAATGGATTTTCCTGCAGTTTCTATTGATTCTTTCATTTGTATGCTTTTATTTCATCCAAGAAAGCTACTAAGGATTTTTCTCAATGTTGCTGCAGGGTTAGAGTCCATGATGCCAGTCCTGGTTTAGGCATGGCTTTGACAGATTGTGGCCAGAAGAGCACTTGGCATCTCCTTTTGTGGAAAATTGTTGTAATGATGAGGCAGTCGAGTTGTTTGATCATGAACAACTGAATCATGATGATTTTTATTGGAGTATAGTCTTGCATTTATACAC